>VWZI01005229.1:0-37844 GCA_013396835.1 Psilopogon haemacephalus
GATGACACCAAGCTGTGTGGTACAGCAGACACGCTGGAGGGCAGGAATAGCATCCAGAGGGACCTGGACAGACTGGAGAGGTGGGCACAAGCCAACCTNCTGGACAGACTGGAGAGGTGGGCACAAGCCAACCTGATGAGATTCAACAAGGCCAAGTGCAAGGTCTTGCATCTGGGTTGAGGCAATTCCAAGCACAAATACAGGCTGGGCAGTGACTGGCTGGAGAGTAGCTGGGACTTGGGGGTGCTGGTGGATGAGAAGCTCAACATGAGCCAGCAGTGTGCACTTGCAGCCCAGAAAGCCAACCAGATCCTGGGCTGCATCAGAAGTGTCACCAGCAAGTCAAGGGATGGGATTCTCCCCCTCCACTTTGCCCTGGTGAGACCCCACCTGGAGTGCTGCATCCAGTTCTGGAGCCCCTATTACAAGAGTGATGTGGACATGCTGGAACATGTCCAGAAAAGTGCCATGAGGATGATCAGAAGGCTGGAGCACCTCTCCTATGAGGAGAAACTGAAAGAGGTGGGGCTGTTCAGTTTGGAGAAGAAGAGGCTCCAAGGTGTCCTTATTGTGACCTTCCAGTATCTGAACAGGGCCTAGAGAAAATCTGGGGAGGGACTTTTTAGGCTATCAGGTAGTGACAGGACTAGGGGGAATGGAGCAAAACTGGAGGTGGGAAGATTCAGATTGGATGCGTGGAGGAAGTTCTTCATCACAGGATTGGTGAGGCCTTGGAATGGATTGCCCAGGGGGGTGGTTGGGGCCACTTTCCTGGAGGTGTTTAAGGCCAAGCTGGATGAGGCTCTGTCCAGCCTAATCTTGGGTAGGGTGTCCCTGCCCATGGTAGGAGGCTAGGAACTAGATGTTCCTTGTGGTCCCTTCCGACCCTGACTGATTCTATGATGTCAGTGCTATAACAACTCTGAACCAACTGGGCACAACTCAACATCAACAAGAGTCACATATTAGGGTTTTCTCTGTCTGGAAGCCAAGGATATTTTCCTTTTTAAATTTAAAACAGTTTGCCATGTGTGTGAATGGCAGTTCTTCTGTCCTCTTGTAACTTAGAGGTGACAATTGATGATCAGTCTCCCCAGATATGGGGTTCTGGATTGATGAGGAACTCACCATGATCTGGCAGTGTGCTCATGTTGCCCAGAAGGCAAATCATATCCTGCGCTGCATCAAGAAGAGTGTGGCCAGCAGGGCGTAAGAGAAGATTCTTCCACTTTACTCTGCTCTTGTGAGACCCCATTTCGAATATTGCATCCAGTTCCAGTGTCCCCAGCATAAGGACACAAAGCTGTTGGAGTGAGTGCTAAGGAGGACCACAAAGATGATCCAAGGGCTAGAACAGCTCTACTATGAGGATAAACTGAGGGAGCTGGGGTTGTTCAGCCTAGAGAAGAGAAGACTTCAAGGGTACCTTACATCTGCCTCCCAACACCTAAAGGAAGCCTACAGAAAAGCTGGAGAGGGATTTTTTGTGAGGGTGTCTAGCAATAGGATAAGGGGGAATGGTTTGAAACTGAGGGAGAGTAGGTTTAGACTGGATCTTAGGAAGAAGTTCCTCAGTATGACAGTGGTGAAACTCTGAAATAACTACCCCACAGTGGTGTGAATGCCCCACGTCTGGAGGTGTTTAAGGCCAGGCTGGTATGTGTACTGGTATGATAGAAGCAAGCAAAGCCAAACAGTTTTGTTATTCCTGGTATTTATTACTTAAGTAATGCCTTTCTCCAGCACTATGTGAACACAAAAGGCAGAAATTTTATTTGGCACAAACTGAATTCACTGAAACTCTATTTACACTATATAAAGACCTTACTTATGGATCTTACTCTTAGCATTTCTAAATTGGAATTTTATAGTGATTATTTCCTGAGTTCTGTCACACATACAGACTTCTGATCCAGTGGTTCTAGTGGACCAAGAAGGCAACTTTAACCTCTACTGATATTCAGAGCAGAATCAATGTTTTTCAATTGTGGTTCCAGGGGAATCTGCAAATTCAGTGGGGACTCTGTCGGGCCTTGTAGGTGTAAGTGCTAAAAATACACAGACATTATTAAATAAAACCTGAGATTCTGAGATAGCAAAAGAGCTTTATCATGCCCTGGGAGTTGTCATTTTAATTTATAGATACTGCAGCTGTGCTTGCAAAGAGTTTTGCAAAGTGTCAGTGCTGAATAATACTGCCACCAGCTTTGCATATCTGTGAATACAGAAAACTCAGAAGAGACAGTCTCTTCCACAATCACGCATAAATACTGTAAACATTGAAGAAAAAAACCCAAAAACCAAGAAAATCCTTCAGCTGTCAACCCCAGCAGCCCTACTTGGCAGGAACAGGACAGTTAACAGGCCTATATTATTTACCCTGCAGTTCCAGAAGATCATTGTAGAGCTAAAAAAATTCTAATCCTGTAAAAAAAGATATTTCTTCAGTTATTAGAAATATTCAAGAGAAGGAAATGTTTGTTTGATGGAATTTTACAGCTGTGAGTATGAAGAGTGTGGAAGATACATTTACCAGTGCCTTAACTCATTACTTTTCTAAAGAGGAGATGAAAATACAGAGAGGTGCTGAAAGACAAGGAAATGCTGAGAGAGATTTTTTTTTTTCCACACAGACTGACATAAGCTTGGTATTTGTTATTTTTTTACAAGTACTGATGTTAGAATTCCATGAATAATAGAGTACCAAACAATTCCTGAGATCAGCTACTCCAAGGAACAATCTCCAGAAACTAGCAAATGTACTGAATCTGTGGAATTGTCTTTTGCAATGTATAACTTGATGAGTTTAGATTTCAGTCTGTGACTGTGCTTTCAGGAACTTAGTAAAAATTATTTTAAAGAAAGCAATACAGCAATACACCATCATAGTCATGTTTCTTTATCCCAAGGACAGATAAGGCAAAGTTGATAAGTCTCAGGGAGAAAAGGCATCAAGGTTTGCAGAAGTGAATCAGTAGAACGAATTTGGACTTGCAGAACAAAATCATAGAATCCCCCCACTACAGCCTAGGCACCCAATTGCAGGCAGGCAGCAAGGAATGACAGGAAGATGCAGGGGAAAACCCTACAGATCTGAGGTAAAACATCTGTTAAGAACAACCTTGTTAGCCATAACAGATGAGAAGTATGTTTGTAAATTTGACGATATCATGGAGAAAGAGGATAGAGGGGAGAGGAGGCAGGAAGGCAACTGTCAGTTTCTTAATATTAGCTAAGGAATCAGAGGTTACCAGATCTACTGAAGCTGAAAGACATTTTTAAATTACTTCAATCCTTTTTCAGCCTGGATGGTGAGCTGGCACAGCAAAGAGTCTCACATGTAGAATTTAGGGCTTGTTTAGATAAAAATGAAACCTGCCTAAATCCCATTGGAGCATTTATTTAAGTTCTGGATCTCTCTTCTTTCTCAAGCACAATATAATGCAATATAATTTCCATCTAGCATCTTTAAATATTTGCAGTATGTCAGAGTTGCATTCCTGTAACTACCATGACATTGTGTGCTGCACTGCCCGCTCCAAGATATTGCATTTCGGGCTTGTTTTTTATTTATCTTTAATTAAATCCTTTGTTTAATTAACTATTCAGTCTATTAATTTTCAAGGAATTAAAATACAGGATTTCAAAAATCAACACATTAGGAACCAGTTGTCAAGCTGAGGGGTGTTTTTCATATTTATTTTGCAGCTCTCACTACATCCTGTTTGTGTCTGAGTCTACAGCTTCTATGTTTCATTTTTCTCTAAACACTTGTCATACCTCAGAGGCATTAGGATCAATAGCCTTCACCAGTAGGATTGTTAGGATCATAGTCCATACCAGTAGGACTGGAATTAAAGTTCTCAGCAGTGCTTTTCCTGTACTAGCAGTGCTGCTTTTACTTGTCAAAAGCCCATCACTAAGCAGGTGGTGGTATTAAAGCCAGGTCAAGCATGCTGTACTATAAGGCACACCTCCGTAAGTTCTTATGAAGTGAGGGCTGACAGAAATAGGGAGATCGAGTGCTCTCCAATGTCTCTTGTATTCACATTTCTTGTACTACCCTATACAGCTGAGACAAAGCCAAATAAGATGTGTGCGCTCTGAGATGTAGTACTTATTTTATCTGAAGCCCAAACCAGCCACGATAGTTTTTTGTTTTCTTAAGATCACTTGGTATCAGGAAACTCCATGCTGCCTACTGAGACCTGTCTTTTCCAGCAGTGGTCTCCACCTGGTACCCAGCAGGAGGCAATTAAGAAGACTTCCATCCACATGTTCTGAGTAGCTCTCCCTGCTTCTCCATGTACCACACAGTTAGTGTAAGCTCATAAATTTAAAATACTCTGAGCTTCAGCTATGAGGCAATGTGAACAAAACAAATGCCATCCATCCTTCTCAACATTATTAGTTCTTGCTGGGTTTTTCTAAACTCTTCTTCATAAACCAAGTTCTGCAGACTTCACCTACATTAATTTGACTGCACATTCCTTCTTCACTACTGCAGTGCTTATCTTAAGAGAAGGAGGGGGACAACAGCAGCCTTTTTCCTCTTTTAGAGTCAGATCTGATGAATGTTAGGGAGGTACAGCACAGAAGGGTGCCTAGGGTGATGCCTATGTCACTCAGCTCTGGCTAAATGCATGTGCCAGGAGACTTGAGAAATATGATCAAAATGTACAACAGAATTCAGGTAAGAATGAGATTCTCTTATCTTTTCTTGAACAATAAGTAGCCTGGAGAACAATATAAATACTGACACAGTCTTATCAGGTTACTGGGAAATTTTTAACCCCCCATCTTTCCCCAAATGATATTTATATGTGACTTTTAACACTCATATGCTTTATAATTACAGTATTCTGATTTCTACTTATGCTGTAGGAAATTAACATCCTGGCCCGCTATATAGATATTCATCATTCTTAAACTGGAGACTGAAAATTTTAGCTAGACTCTTCTCACACTGAACACCAGAGCCTACTTCCTCCCTTAGGTCTGCTTACAAGAGGCATTAGAAGGCCTGTTTTTAAAAGTGGTGCAGATTTGTAACACAGTTTAACCTTAATTATGGATTGATTCTTTATTAGGCTAATTTATTAACTGTTTACAATTTTCACACTTTAATGTGCTCTGACATCCCCCNATTTCTCTGCTTATTATCTTCTAGGAAAACCCAGGGAAATGTCTGTTGTGAGGAACGTCACTTGTCACTGGCTGCCCAGTGAATCTGACTGTTCACCACCACTCTTTGGACCCAAACATTCAGCCAATTCTTGACCAAGTAAAACAGCCATGTGCAGGGAGTTTCTCCAGAAGGATGCTTTGAAAGACAGTGTCAAAAGCTTTACTCAATTCCAGGTAAACAACATGCACAGCTTTTCCATTATCTAATAAATGGGTTCCCTGGTCAAAGAAGGAAATCAGGTTTGTCAAAAAAGGACCTGCCCTTCGTGATCCCATGCTGACTGGGTCTGATCACCAGTTTGGCTGGCACATGCTGCATAATGGCACTCAAAGTTATCTGCTCCATGACCAACACTGACGTTAGATTGACAGTTATGCAGTTTCCTGGATCCTCCTGGCCTTTCTTGCAGATGAATGTCACATTTGCTAATATCAACTCAAATAGTATTTCCCCACTTAGCCAGGACTGCTGGGAAATGACGGAAAGGGAGCATTTCTGCCAGCTCTCACTATAGTCTTTGGTATATGACATCTGTCCCCTTTAGACTTG
This sequence comes from Psilopogon haemacephalus, assembly GCA_013396835.1. Lineage (NCBI taxonomy): Eukaryota > Metazoa > Chordata > Aves > Piciformes > Megalaimidae > Psilopogon > Psilopogon haemacephalus. Next base: position 5,738 of record VWZI01005229.1, read on the forward strand.
TGTATGTCAAAGTGGTGCAACAGTTTGCCAGCCATTTCCTCTTGGATTATAGAGGCTTCATTCTACTTCATTTAAGCTTGATCAGATATGTGTGCAGTTGAATTAGGTAACTTGGGTTTGAGAGCAATGGAAAGAGGACAGGTATATGGGAAATTACTGCACGTAATAGTGAAGGCCAGAAGCCATTAATAAGTGAAGAGTGATAGAGAGAAGTCTCTCCAGCGGAAGAATTAAATCACTCAAATTAGATTTTTGCTTCGACTGGCCTCTAGCCTGACTTGTCTTTACAAATTCAGTGGAAGAAACCCAAACCCACCCTTAGCTTTTGTAGATACTCTGGATTCATTTTGACTGGAGTTTCTGAATATTAATACTATTTCTGCNGCTGTATAATGCTACCAAAATAGTGCTTCAAAATATTTCCTGTGCATACCAAAAGATGTGTAAGGAAACTGATGCTTGTTTAAAATTAATGTAAAAAAACTACTATAAAGGACTCTGCTTCATTCTCAAGAAAATATTCCTACTATTGCAATTCATGTCATCCTATTAATCTGGATATTTTTCAATCCCTTAAAGATGCACTAATAAATTAGCATTGAACACATCTTCTCCCTGCACAGTTATTTTTATGAGGGAAAGATTCAAAGTACTTTCTGTTACAGTAGCAACTTTTTACAGTTATTTTGCAAACCAGTTATCACAGAAAGAAGCTTTTCTCACCTCTTCGCCTGCATTCCTGTGGGATAGTACCGGGAGCAGGAGATACCGTCCCAAGCACAATATGGATCTCGAGCCAGGCAGCAGTCTGCACAGGCAGTGCCATACATGTCACACTGGTGGAACTTCACTTGTGCTATGACTGACTCAGATCCAATGTAGAGCTGTTGCTGGTGAAGCAAAAACAAAAACAAACTCAAACCCACCACATATTATTAGATTCCTAGAACTTCCACTGAAACTTTTGATACCAACGGATTTATAATGTTAGCTTCAGAGTTTTTTGCTGGTTGTATGTCCAGCCTGTGACCTGACGGAGGCAGAATTACTCTGTAGGAAAATATCTGATTACAGGCTCAAGCCTGCATACGACAGCAGAGCAGAAAGTAGGTAAGACTGTCAAGTTTATTTTGGCATTTCCTTGATTTTGAAGGTTCAGCTTTGTAAGCTTTGTGTTTGAATGGTCATGAGTTTAAGTTTCTTTTTCTTTCTTAGGATAGTTTCCAATGCCTCGTTCTTTACACTTCTGTGTCACCTAACAGATATGCAAAGAAAGACTTGAAGTGAAAGCTTTAAACAAAGCAGTTCAATTCTGGAGAAGCTTTAACCAATTTCAATCCTAAAATGGGACTCTTCAAGTAAATTTAACTCTTGGTAAGGCTGCTTACATGCAGTCGCATATACACATGCACAGCAAGGCATAAAAGGTAGATTTTTGGGTTTTTTTGATGCTGTGCAATCCTCTATCAGCAATTTACTGGTAATAATCTCTCATTTGTTGGTAAGGTTTGGGTTTTTTGATTTTTTTCAGCATTAGTGCTAAGACTGAATCTTGTGAGTTCACGTAAATGTCCTCTTCAAGTCAAGTGGAAGATAACTAATCTGATTAATGAGCTGATGGCGTAATAAATTCAGAAAATTATAACCTGAATTTACAGGGATTTGATAAAAAATCTTGTTATGGTGAATGTGAATTGAATGGATACCGAATATGCAGCATGCACTGCAGTAGGAACTGTTAGGCACATTCAGAAAAAAGATTCTTAATGAATACTTAAACTGTGTTTGTCCTAATGGTCAAACTTGGTCCATATTTCCCCCTTCTAGAACAAGCTTTCAAAATCTAATATTCTAAAATTCTTAAAGCTGTAAAATACAGGCAATTAATTTAGTCTGTCTTGGCTATCACAAAAAAGGAATTTAATCCAGATAGTTAATTTTTGTTCCTAATTGTGACTCCTATATCTGATTAGGTCACAAAAATTTTACTCTTAGAAATGCCAAGAGGAGAGACTGGGAATGAATGGTAATAGCAATGCTTGAAAACTTTTTAATCTGAAGTAAGCCATATGATAGAAGCAGGAACTCAATATGCCAGTTGGAATGAAGAAAGCTAGGATTCTTTTTTGAGGGAATTCTTTCTTGTCTGCAAAGATTTCAGTGTGGTTGTCTCAAAAGACATGAAGAACACTTTCAGTGAGACATATGAGACGGGTTTTTCCTCTTTCATCTTTTAGCAGGGGTAAAGACTACTCTACATCTTGGTTCATCAGAAGAAAGCAAAAAGTATCTGATATCTACCCAACTGAACATCAAAGAACATTCCTTCCCAGGCTCTGCAAATAACTAACTCAGCCCTGAAACATACTTTATTGTACCACTGATTTAGTGAAGACTGGTTAGTGTTATAAGGATATTGAGACAAAGCTGGCAAGGGTGTCTCCACAGATTCACAAACCCCAAGGTCAGATGAAATCAGCTGAAATAGTCAAGCTGAGAAGCTATGTAACAATTTTTCCACTCCTCCACCCTCCCCATAAACTGAACTAAATAGACTTCTTGCAGATTTCTATCTGTATTAGAGATAGAATTACTTGGTGCTAACCCTATTCCTAACACTGATGTTAGCATTTATTGTCCTTAGTACCAGATGTATGTACTTAGTACCTTAGTACCAATTGCATCCAATATCAAGATCAGGTTTATCTACATGCAGCAATCTGAATTTAACTATTTAATTTTGATATTGCTTTACTATCAGTGTTCTGGAATCCCTACATACATATGCTATGAAGTTACTTCATTGGATAAAATGTCATATGTGACTGTCTGTTCTCTCACAGTCTTTGTCCCATATCTTGAAAAAAAAAAAGCCACCTTTTCATTCAAATACTGGATTAGTTTGGCAGCTTTTTTGTAATTCTCTATGGATTTTGCAGGTAATTCTTGAATTAGTAGAGTTAGCAGTCTTCTTGGGAGCTAGATGTAATGGAGGAGGACTACTTCAGTTTTTATGCAGTATTTCCTTTTTAATCTTTCAACACAAGCCTTTTAGCATGGCAGTTCACTGAGAGCTAAAGGTAAGACAAATATCTGAAATGACACTCTAGCTCGCTGTTCTACAAATGCTTAGGTGCAGCGTTAGACAACTGAGAGCTGCTTTCACAATCCACAGGGAAAAATAGTTTAAGTTAGGAAATAATGCAGAATACATACATTTAAAGTCCTCCTTTGAATTGCTATTTGGGGAATTAATCTTTCTACATTATCTGCAGAAAGGATGTAAGCTGACGGGGCATCAAGAGTAAAATGATATTTGGGGGCATACTCATATCTTCTATTACTGCACTTTTAATTACTTAAGTTTATACGCACCTATATTGTGTCAAATATCTAAGATCTATTAAGGTGTAGCTATCCTGTTATAAGGACTCTATTCTGGGATCATGTGGTGATACAGTATCACTGTCTATGATATGGTGTGGATGTCTGTAATATGGTACAGATGAGAATCTGCTTACAAGAATAATAAATTAGTTGTTTGTATTAGCAGACACTAGCAGATACTCAAAAAGGAGTCAGACTTGACCAGCCCTACCTTTCAAGCACAACTGAATATGTGGGAGATCCAGAAAGACTTTTTTAGTCCTGATATCCACAGGGAGTTGAAGTCTGCATTTCTCAATGAGGACTTTTTCTGTGAGTTGCTATATCTACCAAGCTAATCCCTACTGTGATTACTATGCCAGTAAGTTGCTTTGAAATGAGTGATAGTGTGAACTCAGGAGAACTGAAAACCATAAATGCTTCATAAAAGAACAGAACATTAGAACTTTAAATTTACCTCACAAAAGGACTACATCTATCAGACCAGATCTCATTATAAATGGTTTAAATCCTTTTGTCCATCCATCCACCCACCTATCTGCCTATCTCTATATAGTTTTGTTACATTTAATTCAGAAACTTCCCATTTCAAACTTGTCAAATACTTACCCTTTTGGAAGAGATTTCCATAGAAATAATAGGAACTGGTACCTAGAAAATAGGAAATATTTCCTTTCTTAGAAAAATTAAGTAAAATTGGGTTGATGTTTACTTAGCTCTGCTAGATACTTTACTTCCTTTATGTTCTGATACTACAGAAAGATGTGAGGCAACTGTGACTCTCAAAAGCTTTGCTTTAGAAGAGTTTATTTAAAACAGCTAGCCAACACTTAATTTAGGATTGCCAGAGTCACAGAAACGCTACAATTTCCCTGTCAAATATGACATTAGTTCTTGCCACCTTTGAATCTCTTTTGTCCTACTTGAAAGTGGTAAGTGGAGTGTTCTCTATAATAAAACATTCACTGAAGATAAGATAAAAATAGCAGGAATTCCATCTTCTGCCATTATCCTCTCTGACCTCTGCTCAGATTTCCTGGAGCGGTGGCAAAATGCAGACTATTGAAAAGCAGATTTATTAAGAAAGCCAATTTCTGTCATTTCCCACCAGGCAACAAGTGAATGCAGGTACCAGATTTAATTGTCTGTTTGGATGTTAGATTTTCCCTGTGGTTGAAAAAAGGTTAGCCTCCTACTTTTTGTGGCTCATGTGACATGATGTTAATATTTACTAAGAGAATTTCATTATGTTATCTTTTCCACATAGCAAATACTGAGCTTTAGTCATGAGTTGTTCTTAAAAACATGGAGTTTTGCCTCATTAGGACTCATATTTGCCCACCTTAAAGAAATTAATTCAGTCATTCCTTCTGAGGATTTGTCTTCTTTCATCTGGACCTCAATCTTCCAAGGTACATTTTCATGCATGCAGTTACACTCTTTTAAATACTTAATTAGATATGAAGGGAAATTAAGTAAAATGCAGTAAGTTTATAATTAAGAGTCACTCTACAACCTCCAAGAATGCATATAGAAAGACAACAGTTCTGGATTTCTGCAATATACTTCAGTACTTGGGCTGTAACAAAGACTTCCTGTTATAAAGTAACTGTATAAGCAGAAAAAAAATTAACACAATATTTTATTATCCTCAGATTTTCTTACACAGAATAATTGTGCAGAAAATGTGAGGCTTGTATACTTCATATATGACACAGTTCACCTTGAATACTTGCAGCTCTTCAAGAATCACTTCTTCCATCGATTCTGTCTCTTGGTTGTAAATGGTAATGACTTTCAGTACAATTCCATTATCTAAGAATACATTTGAAAAAAAAATCAACAAAACTAAAGGTTGTAATTGGTGGAAATGTTTATGTGGTCTTCAAATATGTTAAATGACTTCTTCAAACTGATAACAGATTGAAACTTATAAATACATATGGGTAGTTGCATATTGTTGTTATTGATGCAAATTCCTAGAAAACAAACACATATGGCAATCTGTTCCTGGCAAATAAGAATCAATTTAGATATCCATGAGGCCTATGATTGATTGACTTGTATTTTTCAAACTCTGGGTCATAACCTCTTGCTGAGCTGCAAAGAGGGTGACCGTATTTTGGAAAAAGATATGAGAATAGGCAGAAGCTGAATCTATCAAGGCAAGAGTATAAAATAGATTTAATTATATGAGCCAAGTATTTGAAAGAGGGGAAAAAAGGAAAGTGGAAAGTTGGGGTGAAAATAGGGTAGGAAACTATCATCAACTTTGTTCCTTCAGGCAAGGCTACCTAAGCTTTCAGGGGTTGATTTTCTGAAGTTCTTGCCCTCCTCTAGGGAATCACTGAACTGTTTTTGAGCTGAAGGTGTAAGTCAAAGGAAGATAAACCAAAACTAAACGCGCACATTCAAAAAGTCTAAGATACACTGGAGTTTAGATTTTTCAGTCTTTCTGCCACTACAACTCCTGTAGGAAATTAAAACATGCAAATAGCATATGGTCTTCCAGTACTTCAGCTTTGTCTTGTTGACTATTATTAGAACAGGCATGCTTTCCTTAATCTGCAAATCTGTCATCAAAAATGGCAAATATCACTTTCTTTTTTTCTGTTACTTTCAGTCATCTTTGATTTATAGGGGAAATATTAAGCAGACAAGCACTGGAAAATGTTCATCAAAAGATCAAAGGGGCAAATACTAAAACAAACTGTTAGACTGGGGTCATGCACCACTCCTCAAAGAGAATATATAATCAAAAGCATTCATTTTATGATGTAACAGTAAACAGAAATTGCATTCTTAGCTCTGATTTTAATAAATAAATCTCCCTTCAAATCCTGCTGACAGACATGTGTATGTTAGCCCTGATGTTCAGTCTTCATCTTTGATGAACCTTTTTAACCTGCACTGTTATGCTTAGGAAACTTCTGCTCAGCACTAAGACCCTGTTATTTATGTTGCACAGCAGGTTTTGGACTAGCATACAAAAATTATTAACCCTTATTAACCATTGTTTTACCCAGAGTAGCAGAGATTTTTGATAGGTTCTTTGCCAAAGCAGAGTTTGAAGTGTTCATTTATTAATTTCTAAAACCCAGATTCCTATGACGGAATTCCTTGTCATTAGACAAAGATTAGACATCTTGAGAAAGGTAAGCACCTGTGGGATGCTAGTCCAGCACAACTTTTTAATTGCACACTTAAATCCCATTGGATTCAACTTTACTGAACAGAGGACTTGTGTAAAAGAGTATTTGATAAAATATCTCAATCACAAATTCCAGTGGAGAGTATGAACACTGTAGGCACCATTATCAAATCTGATGCACAGAAATCAGTGACACATGGCACAAACTTTTATAGACCACACTAAGTCTAATATTGAGGCCATTTAAAAGTTTAGACAACAGCACTAACATAAGTAATCCTTTGCTATTCTACAAATATGGTTCTTTTGAATATTTGTAACACTGAAATATGTTTATCAGAAGAGTTTAATTAATTTTAAAAATAGTTCACTGTTAACTGATTTTATAGATAAAACGGTCAAAATTATTTGTGGCATTTCTCTTGCTAAACTGATAAGATGCCAATATATGAATCTTCAGAGTTTTTAAAGACAGATTAGATGTTACTAAAGTCTTGTCTAGTTGTATGTTTTCTTTTATTTTCTTAAGTTTTCTTATTTTTTGAATATCACTAGAATGTGCGTGATAATCCAGTACCTTAGAATTAGGGTGGGTCTATGATGTATTTTGGAGACAGTCCAACAGAGAACTACAAAGATGATTAGAGGACTGGAGCATCTCTCTTATGAGGCAAGGCTCTTTAGCCTGGAAAAGAGAAGACTGAGAGGGGATCATAAATGCTTACAAATATCTAAGAGGTGGGTGTTAAGTGGACAGGAATAGTCTCTTCAGTGGTGCCTAGTGATAGGCAGGAATTTCCATCAAAACATAAGGAAAAACTTATTTGAGGGTGATGGAGCACTGGAACAGGCTGCCCAGAGAATCTCATTTTCTGAAGATTTTCAATACCTGTCTGAATTTACCATGGACCAGATAGGATAGAATAAGCCAGGTTGGAAGAGACCTCCAAGATCATCCAGTCCAACCTATCACCCAGTCCTATCCAATGGCACTAAGTGTTCCATCCAGTCTTTTCTTGACCCCTAGGTGAATCTACTATAGCATCTAGTTGGACTAGAAGATCTCCAGAAGTCCCTTTTGACCCTTAAAATTGTGCAATTGTGTGACAATAAAACTTGGCAAAAAAATTATTTTTTAAGAAACATGGATATTTCTTTCTTCCTTCTTGAGCTGTATTGCAGCCCAAATCCGAAAGCTGGCAATTTCTTTTTAATGGTATCAGATAGACTTCTGGTCTGCAGAATTGGGGAAAATAAGTTTTGGAATAAAGCCAAAAACTTAAAGTGATTTTTGAAACTGCTATTTTAATTTTTCCTTTCAGGTGTCTAGGTCTCAGCTCAGATCTATGCTCAGATACATGTATGTGTTCTGGAGGTTTGAAAATAAGGCCAATTGTCCAGGAATTTAATTTAAGGTTCTTGTTTAGAAATAAATAGGAGAAAAATCCCACAGAACAGAAAACAAACAAACAAAAAAGACAAACAGAAATCCTATACTAATGTTTCTCTTCCTGTTCTTTAAATGTTTCCTTGTCATTGTTTGTCTATATAATGTTATCAGCACAGTGAAGTAAATGTCTGGAGTGACTAATCTCGGTGGGGTGAGGACTGGTGTCATACAAAGAATGATTGTTTAAAATAAATGTTATCTTGCTATTTAACTTTTCTTCTCTATACAACTAGATTTCATTCATCCTGTAGGTTAAAAAAAAATTCTATTATAGTCATTGTCTTCCTTGCTGTCTCTAGTTTACCTGTGCCAATGAATAAGACATCATATTGTCCATCTTCAGCTTCCACTCTGTCCACTGCTATTTGCTTAAGATCATATTTTCCATCTGTTTTAACTAGTATTGGTCTCTTATGAACAGGCTTGATGGGCTGATACATCAGTGGATGACTCCTAGCAAAATGGACAGCTTCATCAGGGTAGTCTTTTGTGGTAGTGTACAGACCACCATTCACCTTGCTGGCACACTGCAAAAAAATATAAAACAAAGATTATAATGAAGGTTTCACAAATAAATTGTCAAAGGCAGGCCTTGTTTTCAGGTACAATGAAAAGTCTACAGAAAAACTGGCATAAAAGTAAGCATAGAAGACAAGGGGAAATTGGGACAAGCTCTGTGCTTTATACATGTGTGCATTATTAACCATGAGAAGTTAATAAAGGGAATTATGAACAGAATCTCCATGTTGTCATGTTTAGAAAGAGAGAGGTCCTTCTTTTCTGGCATACTAAGAGCAGAATAAACAGAGATTTTGTAAAAAAAAAAAAAAAAAAAAATCTATGCTTGTGTCTTCCCCAAATTCATATTGAAGAAGTAATCAAAATGTGACAAGAGTTAGGAGAAAGGGGTTTTCTATTCCAGCAGAGACACAACCATGTAAAGTCAGAGGAATGCTAATGATTGATCTCAATCTCTAGTCTTATTACTTTTGATTGCAAAATGTATTACCATAACAAAGTAAGCACACTAAAATTATGCCAGCAGCAACGGTAATTCTTGCTCTTAGGCATTCTAACAGTGTGTTACATTTGATTCTCATTCCTAACTCACAATAACAGTATTATATATCACTGTTTAACTAGAAATGCCAATGTTTTAATGGTTAAATCTACTGTTTTGCAAAGCAAATAGATTTTATGGCAACAATTGATTAAAAGAGCCTCACTCCTTCAGCCAAATGTGCAGTTCAGGATAATTTCATGTGTTATACAGTGAAGTTAATTTTAGGATGCATTGTGAAGGAGATAGTGTTCCATGCTGAACATAGATTCTAAATTTCAAATTTGCTTCATGATGTCTAATTGAAGCCATTTATGATCAAACTGGAAATATCTCAGTAACCATTTACTTTCTCCAGACATTCATAACACAGTGTGGTTTTAGAAGCATTTTAAGCAAAACCATAGTAGCAGCCTTTCTCTACTTAAATTAGATTTTCAATCAATAAAGTGAAATAAAATATTCTTCATGTTTACTGGAAACAGTAATTTTAAACTTGTGGCCAATTGTAATTGACAGCAACAAACTCCTGCACTTGTCAAGCAGAGCAATGCTCGTTTCCACTTTTTGTACTTAGCTACAGGGAAATATTTGTTCAGTGTTGACTTTAAAGTAATTGTCTAGTCAAGCTAGTGATGGAATTTCTCTGACTGCAATAAAGAGACAAGGCTGGAGCATGAATCTAAGCCTCTGCTTTCCATACGCTGTGCACCATATCAAGTGAATAGGCATTGCCCAGCTCCCTTTGTAAAGTTCTAACTCTGGAAAATTTTAATAAAAAATAAGCATTCACAGGCTTTGAATTTGTATTTAAATAAAATCAAATAATCTAGACATAAAACAGTAGATGTAACCATCTATGAAATTTATCAGCACCATTTTTGAAGAGGCTGATGTTATTCACAGTCTAAATGCACTAAAAGAATAAGCAAATCAGAAGCAGAGTTTATGGCAGAAACAGTGTTTTAAGCAGATATCAGAGCAGTGGATTCCAACATTTGTCAGAATCCATATAACCCTTGCCTGTTTATTTATCTCTACTCTCATTCCTTTTAAAGTCCAACTTTTTACTCTTTCACTAGCTATAATCAGAGTGCTGACTCTCAGAGATGCTTAACAGTAGGTTATTTTTAGCCTCTTGTCACTGTCACTTCTATAATGAGAAAGGTAGCCCACTACCTTTCAGTTTACCAATATGATGACCTGTTCTTTGGAGTGTGAAACCCGAAACTGTGGTGTACAGCTCAGGACATGATTGTATGAAAAAGGCATCTAAACTGTGCCCTACATGAGCATCCAAAAATGAGTCAATTAGCCCTCTCTTAGCAGGCACAGCCAGCTACTTCAGTCTCTAATGCGCTCTGCAACATAACAAACACAAACATGATTACAGTGATTAATTCCCAGGAAAAGCCTGGTTCTTAATTTAGCTTGTTACATGAAAATCACTTAAGCTCTTAATTTATATGTTTTAATTCTTGTGCCTTGCCTGTTGGGGAGGCTGTAATCTAGCCTGACTCAAATGAGACCATTCAGAGCCAAGGAAGAGAAGCACTGAAGGCAAGTGAAACTTAGAGCAGACTTTCTGTAAATCGTTGTCAGCTTTGCTGAAGTACTGCGTCAGAGTTCTCCCCTTCTTGCCAAAAATCCACCATTTGATCTCCAGTGCTAGGAGATATGAATGTAATGACTGTAGTCATTAATACTGAGTTCATTCCTGTGTTTAATGCTAGTCCAAATAACATATATGAATGAGGTGTTCTACTGCCTTGAAAAAGAGGTGAATATCACTTAAGGGACTTGAAATATATAATCTTTGCAAAACACATAGTCATTCTGCAATCCATGCATGATACTGTCTCCTTATTTGGTAAATTTGTAAATACAAAATAAATAATTCACTTGAATTGAACCACTTCGATCAAAACATGATAGCTTACTTATCTGATTTTTAGATCCTAACTCAATATCAGTGACTTTGATCTACATCAAACAAACAAGAAAATACTTGGTATTGATGTCAGCACTGCTACAGTGGTAGTTCATTGGCCAAGATGGACAAATCATATGTATAATGTTTAAATCCTAGATAATTTCTTTTTTGGAGCATCCACTTCTGCATTTTGACTTGGGTCTGTAACCTCAAGAGAAACAGTGGAAAACATTAATTTAAAATACATGATGACATGCATTTGAAATTATACAGGGAGAAAGGCTATACAGGCACAGATTAGATATGTTAATAGGCTTTTCTACCTTTCATTCCTGTGATTCAGTGATAAATGAATTGTATGGAATGTTTATTTGTGCAAATGGCTGCTATTAGTATAAAGGGGAATATTGATTGAGTTAGCAAAGGAAAAACAACACTGAAAGTAATGATCCAGTTGCAGTTTGCTCCACTATTGAACTCAGGAGAGTGAAACCTGTGAGAAGGTAAAATGGTTAAGTGTGAAAACTGGTGGGGGATTTAGCCAGACAGCTATTAGGAATGTCTGCATTTTACAGAGTATAAAATCTTCACAGTGCTGACATGATAAGGGGTAGACCTTCAGTAAATGTAAACAAAAGCAGCTTTGCAACAGATTACAATTGCCATGGGTGGATAAGTAGTTGTATTCTGAAAATATACAGGGAGAAGTAATCCTGGATGTGATGCTTCTCTGGATTAGCCTGGCATTGCCTGCTGTGGGGTTTCTCTTCACTTGTGGCAGGAAGGAAAAGGTGATGGAAGCCCTGGTTGTGTAATGTTGACAGGCCACTGCAATGCAAAGGGCATCCTCGAGTTGCACTAATGGGCAGTGATGTGGCACCACTCTTCTGACCCCCTAAGGTGAGATGTGAGAGTCCCAGGCTAAGATACTACAGGAACAGAAACTTCAGAAATACCAGAAAACCAGAGTGATACAAGAAGAAGGTTTGAAATTTGCATGATCTTTGAAAAATCAACATAAAAATTATTAATCCCTTGTAGAAATTAATTGCTTGTCTTTAAGTCATGCACTTGTGATTTCCTCTAGAATTTGTTTGCCAGATAAAAAATGCAAGTGCCAGGCGGGAACAGCTCTCTACATAGCAGCAGTGGTGTAGTTTCAGAGTGCTACAATAGTTTCCAGATTAATTGCATTTTCAGAATAGGTTTTGTTACTTTTATTCATTTAATTCCTATTTTAAAGAAAACAAATTTGTAAAGAAATGTGAAAAATAATGTATTAATATGTTTTTAATGTTGTTTTAATATTTCTATATTCTCTGTGTAGGGTAAAGAACAGCAATGTTAATAAGCTCAAGAACTTGATTTGAGGTTAATAGAGCTCATTCTGTGATGTGTGAAAGCAAATCAATGAATTTGGAGTATTGCTTCTAAAGAACCTGTCTTGAGAGAAGAATCTTCTGTGATGGTGGAGTTACTCTTTATCTACAAATGTTTTTATTCTGATAAGTTATTTTTCTTTTTATTTTTACATGATGTCTCATTTCTAATCTGGGCATTGGTCTAAATTATAGAAACATTGAAAATTGATCTTTTTTTTTTTTTTTGAAAAAGAGATGAGAGAAGTCCCAAAGTATTGTGGCACAAAGCCCTAGAGGGAAAAGGGTCCCAGGACAGCTGGTCCATATTCAAGCATTACCTTCTCTATGCCCAGGAACAAAATATACCAACAAAGAGGAAGGCAAGAAGGGATGTTAGGAAACCTGTCTGGATGAGCAAGGAGCTCCTGGACACATTGGCACACAAAAAAAACCAACTGTACAAGGAGTGGAAGAAACAACAGCTAGAATGAGCTGTCTGAGCAGCAAGAGACAAGGTTAGAAAAGCTAAAGCTAAGTTAAAATTAAGACTAGACAGGGAGATCACAGTATGTTATATCAAGGTATGTTATAGGTACATTAATGGCAAAATCAAGGCCAAGGAAGGTGTAGGCACTTTCAGAAAGGAAATGGGAGAACTGGTGACAAGTGATGTGGAGAAGGCTGAGGTTCTCAACAACCTCTTCACCTCAGTCATCACTGGCAAGGGCTCCAGCCACACTCCCGAACTCACAGAAGATAATGGCAGGGGCCTTAAGAAGGAATAGCCCATTGTCATTAAAGACGACATTTGTGACCACCTGAAGAAATTGAGAGTGTACAAGTCCAGGGGATCCATCAGGTTACATCCACAGGTACTGAGAGAACTGGCATATGAGGTCACTAAAATGCTATTTTATTGCAAAAGTCATGGCAGTATGGTTGTGGCGGGGCAGGGCACTGCCCCACCAGAGGTTTAAATGAAGTATGAACTATGGTGGGGTGGGGTGCTGCCCCACCGGAGGTTTGAACGGGGTGTGAGCTTTGACAGGGCATACCCCAGTCCACTGCCCCACCAGAGGTGTGAATGGGGCAGGAAACGGTCTTCCTCCCTCCCCACCTCTGGTCACCAGAGGCTTATTACAATAGGTGTGAAGTGCCTTCTCCCACCCTCCGTGGGCTTGAACAGGGAGGCAACAAATCACCTCAGTATATATATGGCAGCTGGACAGATTGCAGCAGGACTTGCTTGGACTTGCTTGGACTTGCAAGGACTTGCTTAGACCTTCACTGGGACCTGTACGGACCTGCACTGGGACCTGAACACGGACCTGGAGACACGAACCTTGCATGGACTTTGAGCCAGTCTCCCATTTGTAAGTAGGGCAAAACTGTTTCATCTCCAAACCTTTCCATTTTTCCTGATTTTTCCTGAATTACAAGAAAAGGCATCATTGTGAAGACTTTTCCCAACTGAATTAGAACCCAAACTTAAACTAATCTACACACAGATTGTGGGTGGGGCTTTTGGAAATTATAAAAGCTACATAACTTATAATTTCAGCCTCTTCAATTGCCCCCAATCAATACAATGGTGAAGTCCCCACTGACTGGAAGAGGGGCAACATAAGTCCCATTTTCAAAAAGGGAAAGAAGGAAGAGCCAAGGAAGTATAGGCCAGTCAGTCTCACCTCTGTGCCCAGTAAGATCATAGAGTAGATTCTCCTGAAGGCTCTGCTGAGGCAGAACAACAACAAAGAGGTGGTTGGGTATAATCAACATGGCTTCACCAAGGGAAATGGTGCCTGACAAAACCAATAGCCTCCTATGACAAGGTCATAACATCAATAGACAAGAGGAGAGCAGTCAGTGTCATTTATCTGGACCTAAACAAAGCATTTGAAAATGTCCCACACTGATCTACAAGATAGTAAAATAGATAAAGTGGATAAAGAACTGGCTTGATGGCTGCACCCAAAGAGTGGCTGTCAATAGGTCCATGTCCAGTGACAAGTGGAGTCCCTCAAGGATGAGTACTGGGACCAGTCTTGTTTAACATCTTCATCGGCAACGTGGACAATGGTATTGAGTGCACCCTCAGCAAGTTCACTAGTGACACCAAGCTGTGTGGTGTGGCTGACATGCTGGAGGGAAGGAATCCACCCAGAGGGACCTTGGCAGGCTGGTAAGGTGGGCGCATGCCAATCTCATGAAGTTTAACAAGACTAGCTGCAGGATCCTGCATCTGGACTGGGGCAATCCCAGGCACCAATACAGGCTGGTCACTGACTGGCTTGAGAGCCTTGTGGGTGCTGGTGAATGAGAAGCTCAATATGAGCTGCCAGTGTGCTCTTGCAGCCCAGAAAGCCAACCATACCCTGGGCTGCATCAAAAGAAGTGTGTCCAGCAGGTTAAGAGAAGTGACTCTCCCCCTCTACACTACTCTTGTGAGACCCCACCTGGAGTACTGTGTCCAGTTCTGGAAGACCTATTACAAGAAAAATATGGATGTGCTAGAATGTGTTCACAGGCTGCCCAGGGAGGTCATGGAAGCCCCCATCTCTGGATGTTCTTAAGACCAGGCTAGATGTGTCTCTGGGCAAGCTGATCTCATGGAAATTGTCCTTGCCAATGGCAGGGGGGTTGGAACTAGATGATTCTTGAGAGCCCTTCAAATCCTGATAATTTTGTGTGATTCTATGTGATTCTGTGTGGAAAGGAACAAAAATCACCTGATCCTGAAATAATGGATTGCTTTTTTTTATATCTTCCTTTAATGCATGTTAAATGCCTTCAGTCCAGTAGGCAATGGAAGAAAAGTGAATTGTCTTAGATAAGCTTGTTTTCCAGTAATAATCTTACAATAGATAATTTTGTGTATATATTAAATATATTTTAATGTAAATACAGGTATGTGTTTCTAGTTCATCTGGGCTTCATTTTCTCAAGTTAGGAGGGACAATTTGTTCCACAGGAATTTCTTTGAAAAAAAAACCACTGTCAAGATTCACTCAATGCAGTGAAATAAACTTGATTTCTTATTTATTTATTTGGCAATTATCACAGAATCATATAATCATAGAATGATTTAGGTTGGAAGTGACCTCAAAAATCATCTATTCAAACTCTCCACTAGAACAGGTCTAGTGGGACACCTGCCACTAGAGCAAGTTGCTCAAGGCCTCATCCAACCTAGCCTTGAACTCCTCCAGCAAGGGAACATCCACAATTAGATTAATGTTATTGCAGTTTAGATGTAAAAAATATGTCACCACCCAAATTTAGGAGAAAAGCTGTGCTAGGCTCTATAGAAAATGGGCTTTCTTCCTAGGCAATGAACTATTGCTTCTGAGCACGATTTTATATATATATATATTTAATTCCACTGTTTTCCTTTGGGAAATATGTACATGATTAATCTTATTGCTGAACTATTCCACATTTTGTCAGAAATGGTATTGTATATATTGAAATAAGGAAATGGACTTGCTGGAGCAGGTTTAGAGGAGGGCTAAGAAAATTATCAGATGGCTGGAACACCTGTGCTACAAAGATAGGCTGAGGAAGCTGGGGTTGTTCAGCTTGGAGAAGAAAATGCTCCAGAAAGACCTCAGAGCAGCCTTTCAGTATGAGAAGGCTGTGTAGGGACTGTTTTCAAAAGCCTGTAGTGAGAGGATGAGGGGCAATGGTTTGAAATGAGAGAAGACTAGATAGAGACTGGATGTTAGGAACAAGTTCTTTACCAGGAGAGTGGTTGAACACTGCAACAGGTTGCTCAGGGAGGTTGTTGAAGCTTCATGCCTGAACATATTCAAGGTCAGACTGGACAAGGCAACCTGATCTAGTGGAGAATGTCCCTGATCATTGCAGAGAGGTTGCTAGACGACCTTTGGAGAAGCCTTCCAACTCAAAGCATTCGATAATTATATGAAATGTACCCTTGACTGTGAAGACAGGAAGATCAGTATATAAGCAGTAGTCTGCTTTATCCTACTGGATTTATTAACATAGCAAAGGAATGGAAAATAGATTGCACTTACTGAGCCAGGTCTAGGATAAGGTACTTTTCCTTCATATAAAGCCCAGTGGTATTCTGGTCCTTCTTTGTGAGCATATGGTCCATTAAAAGCTGCTCGAACACTTGACATGTGGTAAACACATATAGCATATCCTCTAAATATATTGCTATAAAGTAAAAGCCAAATACATTAATAAAGAAATATGTCATAATCTCTATAATACTGATACTATTATTTTATTTAAACCCCCCACATTTAGCAGTCTTGAGGGAGAAAAAGAAATTCTTATTGCTTGCTGAATGTTTTTCTTATAACTGCTGTGTCCAATGCTTTTTAGACAGTCTTTAATATATTTATATTCATAACATTTCTCTGAGGAAGCTTCATGTAGTTATCTCAAAATATGAAAATTATGAACACAAGTTCTAAATTATTTATTTATGAACACAGATGAAGAGCAGCGAACAACGTAGGACTGATATGTGTTTTGTTGGTTACTTAAGCAGCTAACCGTTTTTAATCTCTAAGTTTTTTCCTGTTGTTATTACTTTGGAATGATAAGAATTATCCAGTGTTGATTGAAATTAGGAGATTTTTTTGTATTTAATGGTTGGTTTTAGTTATATCACCAAGGTCTAGCTACTATGGAGATCAATCCACACAGAACTTTCATTTTGACTTTTAAATTTTATTCACTTTAAAGAATAATTTTAAAAAATTGTTTTTAAAGGAACATCAGTTCTCTCTACAAAATTATCTCTGAAAACTCCAGATCATTTTAATTAGTTGCCTGGCTTTTTATACTGGCATAGGGAGCCAGTAGGAAATTCTAGATGACTGTATCCCTAGAGGACAAGATCTATGTTGCTTTATTCCAAACAAATAAATCAAAAGAGAGAAATAATGCCAAAACCACAGTTGCTCTTTGCCAGTTACATCCTAAACTAACAGCTGGATATTCAAGAAACCGTGCTGTTTGCACTTGAATTAGGCTACAGTGGATAAGGAGACCAACAGCAACATCACAGCTGGTGTTACAGGCTTCACTAAGAAGTTGCCAGGAATTCAAGATGCCATCTACGTAAACTTGAATTACAATGGACCTCTTAGAGCAATACAAGTGGCTCTGGTAGGGCACTCATAAACATGCAGAAGTGTGATTTACTTTGATACTAGGAAATTTTCAAGCAGAGAAACATTTAATTTATTTTTGATTCAGATAGTCTGGATCACTGACTGAGACTTCAAGCTCTTGAATGTCAGAGTAGCTTTCACATTAACAAGGAAGTCCACTGTGAATTGAACAGTTTAAACTGTTTGCTATACAGTTGCTAAGGGATATTTATCATGCAGCTTCTATCTCTTCAGTAGTCTATACAAACATTCCTCTATGGCTGATATTATTTATTCTAGCTGTTTACCTTGTAGTGTTGAAGAGGCCAAATATCACTGGATTTTTGTTATCACGAGTTTGCAGCAAAAATACATCCTCTGTAAAATATAAATGCAATGTTATTGGTAGCAAACAATTTTTATCTGCCCAAAAAGAGAATTTTTTATGCTTTTAAAAAATGTAATCCTATTTTACTTATATTTCCTTTTAGGCAGATTTTGAAAGAAATTTTTAAACCAAATACAATATGTATAGGCCTAATTGATGACAGTCAACTCCTTATGTATAGAACTTCATATATGCTGGAAACAACAGTAACAATCATTAATTAATAAAAGTGAAATGTTTGACAGCAGGATGCGTTATCATGGAAGTATATGTTTTGCATGGTGGTTTTAAGTTTGTTGTAGACTAGGTTACTTACCTAATTCATCAAAATGTGTATCAATTCCATTTCTCCCTGGCACAGAGCAAATTAGCCTGGTTTTGAGGAAAGTGCTCCATTTATTCACGAGCATCCGCTGGCCTCCCATATCATTCTGTGTAAAAAAAAGTAAACACTCATGGTAATTTGAATGAGAAAGTCCAGAAGTACAAACATCTCTGCTAAATTAGCTGCTTATTGTATCTTTTAATGTTGAGAGCATACATTTCCAAACCACATCGCTATTACTAGTATTATTTCTCTGGAGTCACATTTCAAGTAGCATTGCCCTGATCAAGTCCAGGTCTCAATAAGAGCTGTGGGTTTGTAAGAATTTGTTAATTCTGTGTTGCACCCACAGAGACTTTTAAATACACAGTTGTTGTAAGTATTTTCTATTGCTCATTTTTTATAATTGACTGTACTGAGTATATGAGCATAGTTTAGCTTTATTTTAAGGAGCTAAATGAAGGATTAGATCAACTCACTTTGAAACTGCACCCCTGAATCTGTCAATAGAGCTGGTATAAATGGGGCCATTCTGAGACAAGCTTCTACATGATATTCAACATGAGCTGGCAATGCATTCATGCAGCCCAGAACATAAACCATATCCTAGGCTGCATCAAGAAGAATGTGACCAGTAGGGCAAGAGAGGTGACTCTCTCCCTTTATTTTGCAATGTGAGACTCCACCTCGAGTACTGTATCCAGTTCTGGTGTCCCCATCGTAAGAAGAACTTAGAGCGATTGGAGGGAGTCCACAGGAGAGCCACAAAGATAATCCAAGGGCTGGAACAGATCTGCTATGAAGATAGGCTGAGGTAGCTGGGGTTGTTCAGCCTGGAGAAGAGAAGACTCCAGGGGGTCCTTATAGCTGCCTTCCAGTACAGGAGCTAGAGGAAAGCTAGAGAGGGACTTTTCATATGGGTGTCTAGAGACAGGAAAAAGTGAAACAGTTTTAAGCTGAGGGTTTTAGACCAGATCTTAGGAAGAAGTTCTTCAATATAATGGCAGTGAGACTCTGAAATAGGTTTTCTAGAGTGGTTGTGGATGTCCCCTCCCTGGAGATGGTAAAGGTCAGATTGGGTGAGGCCTTGTCCAACCTGATCTAGTTGAGAAGAGCCTCTGCCCATGGCCAGGGATGTTGGAGTAGATGATTGCGGCAGGGCAGTCCAAACTCCCTTCCCCACCCTCCATCTCTGGAAGTTTGAATGGGGAAAGAAGAAGGGGTGAAACTGCTTCTCCCACCCCTGCAGGCTTGGATGGGGAACAGGAAAAGGCACCCTTTTCTCATGTGTATACTCACTTGTGAGAAAGCCTGTGCTAGAATCTGGGCTGGTGATTGGCTGTATTCTTCATGCCTAGTATATATATGGCATTTGTCACCTTGTCTAAGAAGACTTTTAAATAAAAGTGGCAAGAAAGAGCGTGCAGTACCTGCTTCCACACCTGAATCCTGGCTTCCTGCTGGAAGGACCCTGCCTCTGATGAAAGCTGCCACTGTTTGTAGGAACGTGCCAGCAGTTCAGTATTTTCTCCAAGCTCCTAAGACAGTGTCTCTCTAAGATCTTTGTCTCATGGAAGATGTGTACAGGCACTTTGGGCTTTGCAGGTTTATTTGCATTGGACTTAATTTTTCATGGATCCACGACTGGATTATAACTTGCAGTTCCAGAGACTGCTGCAAAGGAGATCCAGGGACTATCTCTAAATTCCTACTCCATCTCTATGAGTAAATCAGACTTTCCCTAGGGCTCTGGGATGCCTCTTATTTATAAGTGGGGTAAAGGTATTTTGTGGCTTAGCCGTTTCCATTTTCTGACTTTTCTAAATTACTAAAATTGCCCATAAGCATCCTTGCAAAGATCCCCAACTGAATTAGAGTGTAGAAATAAAACTTAACTACTTTTGTGTCTGGGACAAGGTTTTAGGGAAAATAAAACAATATATTTTTATAATTCCTGCCTTGTTAATTGCCCAACCTAAATCAATGATCTCTGAGGTCATTTCCAACCTAAGCCATTTTATCTTTCTGTGATATGATTCTAACAATTTCGGCTTTAAATAATTTCTGCTTTCCTACGTCTGTCTCAGGTGGTTTTTTTGGTGTTTCCCTCCCCCCCCCCCCCCNGTTGTACTGTCAAGAAAAAAGGGCATTTAGTACTGCTCGGAATCCGTAACAGTTGGGTAGCATCCTCAGAGCTGTGATCTTACGTTCACATAGCATGAATGGCTGTTGAAGGGTCTGTTCAAGGCTTGCAAAACTCCTTTCACAACTTCATTCTAAACTATGGAAATTAATTGATTTCTCCAACTTCACACTGAGATCTTACAAAAACAAGGATCTATTTTCCTCAGAAAAATAGAAAGATGAAGTGCCTCTATGATGCAAAATCTGTTATACCTGAGGTGAAAATGTAAAAAGCCAGTTCTTGAGTCACCAGCTAGATACTTTTTGTATTCATTAAATTAAATTTGAATTATAGTATATGGCTATGAACTTAATGTTCAGATGATAAAGAATTTGGAGCTTTGGAAAAGTGCAGGAGAAAATCTGTGAGATTTTGGTTAGATTATATAGAGAGAAGACAATCAGTTGGATTTACTTCAGATTAGGGAGAATTACTAAAATAATCCTACCAGAACATAACCCAAAGAATTCTACTTCAGATGTTGAAGCAGGCTTGAATTCAGAAAGCCAGCTTAGTCAACATCTTAGGCTGCAATGTGGTACTTAGCATACTTCAGATGCTTAAAGTTATATATGAGTACTCCTTAAGATATTTTAATAGGTAGTATGCTGGTAAGCACATGTGACATATATTATACATTGAGGCAACAGAAGACTTTTCATTTGCCTCTTACTCTCTGCCCAATAGTTTCAGGAATTTATCCCTTACAGCTATGAGCTGGAACATATATTTTTCAGAAACAATATCAGATGCTAAGAAATAAACTTCTTATTCCTTACTTTAATTAAGCAGATGTAGGCCCTATGAGAGCTCCTCTCATCAGCTTTAATGCAGTTCAATTAATAGAAAAAGAATAAAAGAATGCACTCAAACTTCATCTTTTTTTTTCAGAGGGGACCAATTATAGGCAGCTTAAGCTTGGGGATCATATGTTAACAGTACTCCTCTCCAGAAACTGCTGAAGATCTGCTGTCTGTGTGTGGGGCCATGGAGCCAAAGACGGATGGGATCACATACTGGGCCCATGGTTTAAGAGGAAAATGGATTATTATGCAAAGAAGTGGAGGGAAGCAAGGTCTTTCCTCATTACTTTTCTGTTCCTTCTGGTAAACCTTATGCCTGACTGTGATAACAGCAGTGGAGTAGAATTCAGGGATAGTCCCTTGCTCCTTTGTGGCAGTGTTGGAACTGCTCAGCATCTTGATAGCTGTTGAGAGGCTTCCAGATCTTCCCTGACTCTAACAGGGTGCTGGGAAAGAGGCAGACGATATCTGACCTGATCCTTGTTCCTCTTGGCACGGAGGTTTGCAGAGGTGCAGGCAAGGATCACTTGCTGTTGTGCAGAGTGCACAATGTCAGTGGCACTTCTCACCATGGTATGAGGCAGTTAATGCCTTCTCCTGGGAAACTTCAGGCATGTCAGTTTCCCGGTCATTCAAGCCCAAACATCAGGGCTAAACTGGTCTGAAGCAGGAGGCAGAGCAGACCATGTTGTCCAAGTCGAACAGTCTGAAGAGCAGAATGTAGAGCAGAGCAATACACACTGAGGCAGAGCTGTGAGGCAGAATCAGCACAGAGCAGCACCACTGCTTGCAACTTGGCTCAATTTATATTATTTGCCTGAGTACAATGGCTCCTTTGGCCACAGAGATTCACTGATTAGAATGGCATTTGCAAAGCTGACCATATTAGGTGAGCCCAGGGCTTGCTTACCCTTATTTGGGCAAGACACTAACTGTGGGTGTGAGATAGAAGAGAGCCCGACCTTGAATCTCACGGGTTGAGGGAGGCGGCCTGGCATAGGCCTCTGGTTTCCCATAAAAGCAGCTGCCTCCCACAGGAGTAAAGAGATAAGGGAAACATCTGGTTAGGAATAACAGGTTGTCATGAATATTAAATGAATGGGATTGTACTTAATTATACCAACCAATTAATATGCTTCTGGATGGACAGTGTCCTGCAGAACTCATATGACGAATCAGAATTCGGCACATTGTCTTAGCTGATAAGCTAAGCATTATAAAAGGATCATCCTGTCGTCAATAAAGGGAACAATACTTCAATCACATTGATTCAGCAGTATCAATTCCATGCTCCTTCCTGATAACTAACAAGTACCTAAACACCTGTGGGTACCTGTTCATCACTTTGGGAGGGGACATAATGGCCCAATTCTTTGTTTTCCTCCTGCCCTTGCTTCCCCCATCAGCAGAAGGGTGGGGCAAGCCAGGACATCTAATAGGCCTATTACCCTTCCAGTTTGGCAGGGACCATTGGAGGTTGTCTAGTCCAGCTGCTCTGCTCAAAGTAAATTACTTTGAGTAAGTAATTTATCAGATTCCTCAGGTCTGTGACCAGTCAGGTTTTAATTATCTCCAACAATGGAGACTGGGTAATCTATGTTTATCCACCCCAGCAGTAAAAAAATGTTTTCTTAAATTCATATAGAATTTCATGTGTTTCAGTTTATGCTCATTGCCTCCTGTCTTATCCAGCTGTCTGAAAGGATAGCCATCGACACTGAACAAATGTAGATGAGTTAAGTTTACTCCTTGATGGCAGAGTGGAAAGGCAAGAGGGAATGTCAAACAGGACCGGTAGTTGGGCTGGTCCTATTACCAGGCATGTGAGGGAACATCAACTCATGTTAGCTATGAAAGTTGCAAGAATCTCTTCATTTAAAGGAAACTCTAAATGTGGTGGAACCTTGATCTGATTTGCGTAGTAAGAGAGACGTGAGAACAACTGTTATTACTCATACCATATATGAACACAAAGATATATGGAGTTGAATATCAAGGTTTCTGAACCTTGCCCTCTTCTTGCTGCGAAATTCAACTTCAAGACTAGATTTTTAATTACTTTTAAATTTTCTAATACTAGAGGCTGTTTTCATTCAGACCTATAGTTTGTCCTCACTGTGCTGGTTTGAACTAATTGGAGGATTTGAAATCTATAGGCTATAGACTAGAGGCTGAAAAAGGAAAACAAAGTTTGATTCTACTTCATGCATAGGTTACCAAAAAATTTATAAAAGTTAGAACCCAAACAAAGATAAGACAGACCACTTTGAGCCGTGGCTGCTGCTGCATCTCTCTCTCCCTGCCTTCTTAGCTGCTAATCCCCCTGGCCGATCCACCTTTGCTTACTCTGGCGCATAAAACAGAAGGTGAGGGAAGGGGGGAAGGTGGTAGGGTGGTTGCAGACCTCTCTTAGGGACCGTTATCTCTGAGAGGTAACCACACTCACATAAAACCACTTAGATTGGAAGGGACTTTAGAGATTGTCTAGTCCAACCTCCAAGACATGGGCAGGGATACCTCACAACTAGATTTGGCTGCTGAAGGCTTCATCCAGCCTGGTCTTGAACACCTCCAGGGAGGAGGCATCCATAGCCTCATGAATTAACATATGCCATATTTGTCCAGGTGAGAAGAGAATCAGAAAAAGGATCTTACCGCACATACACGTCCCACTCTGGTATATATAGCATGAGTGCTTGTCTCAGACTCTAATGCTTTCTCAGTAAAGAAGAAATATACTTTGTTATCCTCGTGGTCTTCATTGTCAGGAATCATGTAAGAGCCAACAAATTTTGGTTCTTTAAAAGAAAACAAAAAATAATTGTATTCAGATTTATTATTTCCAATCTTTAAAATTATCTGTCAGGAAAGTCAGAGAGCTACCAAGGCTACAGTGGTAGAAAGTGGATTTTTTTTTTTTTTTTGTTATTGTTGTTGATCTATAGAACATGTGGAATACATTAATGTCAAACTATGTTTACAGCTCCAAGTCACACATCAATATTCCTTTGTACATGTTCAAGAAAAAGACCTCTTTTCAATCCTGTTCTCTGAGTTTTATATATTTTAATTTGGATTAGGCTAAAACTTGGCACTCATATTCACATAATCATTCTGGATCTCATACAAACCAGGGGTAAGAATGTCAACTTCAGACAAAAAGGCTTTTAGATAAAGAAAAACTTCTGGTAGTTCAGCTAATAGATGTTAGATGAATATATATATCTTCATAGATAGGATATGCTTGTGTATCTTTGTCATTAAATAAAAACTTTCCAAAATTTTCCTGTTCTGACACATTCCTGCAAAGCTGAAATCTATGTTCAGAGTCAGTCCATGCGTGTGTACCTTCTAACCCCATACTAAGCAGAGCTGTGAATGATTTCATCCCAGCGAATTACAGCAAGGTTTGTAAAAGTTCTTTAAATGAGGGTGTAATTCAGTTACGATTTCTTAAGCAGTGGCTAATGGAAATATTTTCTAACTTTCTGCTCTCTATTAAAAACAGTCATTGTATTTTAGGACATTGATACATCACTTGATAATATTCTAAATTGTTTTTAATATACATCTAAAACATGCCCTTTCTGTAAATTTAAATGTCAAGTATAAGTATAATGACAAACAAAATATAATTTAGAGAATTATATATTTAAAATAATGAAATCTTCTGGAAAAAAGACAAATTTCACTTGCATACTGTCAATATTTACCTAACAGTTTGTGCCAAAACATAGTTCATCAAGGCTGTATTGGACTTAGAGCAGATGTAAGCATTTATGTTCTAAACATATTTTTTTTTAAACAAAAATATTTAATTCAAGTCTTAGGACAAATTCATGTATGAGGAAGAATGCAGCAGAACCTTTTTTTTCTGTTTAGATTTGAGTGAAAACTGCCTTTAAATTTCAGAGAAAAACTTCTATGTTTTGTACTGAAAAGATGATGCTCACCACTTGAGTCAACATAAGAAACAATGATTGACTTTCCTTGTCAAATATTAGGAGTAATTATGTCATTGTTATGACAAAATATTGGAATATTTCTGGAGCAAACCAAAACAAGCTTCTGATTCTCCATTTAACAGAAATTTCCACCTTTAAATTCAATTGCGTTTGACACCAAATAGCATAGAACTAGATCTAAATTTTTGAGCATACTTTTTCCTCAATATTTTTCTTGTGTAATATTTAAATGTTCTTCTTTTTAATAACCTGCTTAGACATTTTATCTCATTTTTGATCATCATATGTTTATTATTTTGTGTTATACATGATGTCTCTTTACTACATGACTTGGCAAAGACAGAATTGTTTTACTGCAACAGAAAGACAATATGACCTCATCTAGGAAAAAAAAACTAACCCTGCATTCTAATTAGAAGCTATCATTAATTAAATTGATAATTAAAATATTATTCTAATTATGCCGTGCATATAATGAAATAGAATATTCAAAGTGTAAATTAAAAGTAGTCTTTTAAGTGAAGAATTAAGGAATTTAAAGTTTCCCTTGTTTAATCCAATATGTAATAAAAAACTTAAATTTCTTCATCGTGGCAGGGGGCTCATAAAGAATTAATGGTTAAAAAGACAGTTTAATCCATTTGTCTCCAAATGGCTCTACATATCCGTGAACAAAATTGTTTCAAATTGTTTCAAACAGAAATAGTGTAGTCAATTGAAACACCTCAAGCTCTTCCTTCTCCTTCCCATACCTTTCAACAGACGCTCACTGTCAGGTTCAGTGCGGAGATGAGCCATGCGATTCATGGTGCGAAATAGAGCAGCATCTCTTCCCCAATAGTCACTGTAGAGTCCAGTAAAAAGTTCATTGCCTGCACACCATCCATTTAAAAAAAAAAATAAAATTGCTAAAATTCAGGTAAGAGTAAGTAAGTTACATATAGTCTAATGAGCATATGGACATTGCTCCTAAGAGCACTGCAACATTTACAGTTGGAATAGCATGAGAACAAGAATTTAAATATTATTCATGGACTTGGCCTCATTTTCAAATCTTCCTTAATGACTTCACTATATATTCACATGTGAAACACAAAGGCATTAAATTAACTTCTCATCACATCTACTGCAATAACATCTGCCACATTTGAACATAGACACATATGCTTAAAGGTCTCACCATCATTATGTTAGTGTCTGGTCCTAGAAATACTCACCCTTTGACACCTAAATTTTCACCAGTTCAAAGACATTAACCAGTGGTTTTCTTCTGAGAATTTCCAAATGTGCCCTGGTCTTGCTAATGAGAAGCAACAAATTGTTTCACCCCAGAACTGGAAAGGATATGTTGGTTTTATGAGGAGTCAGAAATCACAAGAGCCAGAAAATGGGGTGAAAATGAAGCAGCAGGTTTCAGAGGGTGCAGTGCTACAGAAAATAATAGTGATATCTGCAGCAAACCACTAATTTAAGCTACACTGCATGGCTGGAGCTAAAGGTTAAACCATACCTGGATCCACAGACTGGACATCAAACAAGGGAGTGTTTCCTGAACATAGTTATCAGATTTGGCTCTGACCAAAACATGTCTGAATAATAGAACAATTCATAAAACACATGTCAAAAACACTGGAGGGCCAGATACAGTTATCTCCCTCACTGGAGAGATAAGAAGCAGTACCTGCTACCTTACAAGTGATTTCTATAAACAAGCACATGTTTTATTAGGCTGAGGAGATTTTCCTGTCAGCCTACTGGAGCTGTTCCACTTTATCTGAAATAACTACAGTTTGGGTATAATTTGCTGGCTGAGGCACTTGGATGTTCAGTGGACAAAGAAAAGGAGTCTATTTTACTCTTGTTCAGAAATTACTTATGTTTGTATCGTTAAAATATTCAGAGAAGGGACAGGACCTTAGATATCATCCATCTTGCACAACTGGTGTGAATATTTCTTGAAAAAAAATCTTGGGAGCAGAAAATGGGTCCCATTTTCAAAGGTTTTAGGTGACATTCACAAATTAATCAAACATAGGGAAATACTAGAAATAATATGCTGATTGCCAATACTACATACTTGGGTATGACAGGATTATATATATATATATATAAAATCTCTTTCTGACCCATCTAAAATTGTGATATTGGATATATATTACTTTCGTGGAACATCAGCAGTAATTCTAACATTTTAGTTATGCATGTGTGCAGTTCCCTTAACTGACCAAGCATTAAGAATAATATACTTCATATTCTTGTGGACTTAGAAATCCCGTTTAAGAAGCACACGTTATTGCCACAAGGTGGCATCCTTAGGTCAGAAAATAGCACTGGAGACATTATACTGCACAAGAAGAGGCAAATGAATTATTTCCAGTTCATGGCTATTCCGAATGGAGGCTTCAGTGACATGGCTTCCTAACCCCTAATCGAATAAACACAACTGATCCATTCAAATAACTATCACATTTATAATGGTGGTAGCAAAAGTAAGAATGTTGCTTGTTGGTCTCCCTCAAAGGGTGAATTTTGTTTCTCTAAAGAGAGATATATTAATTGAATTGTACCATAAGTCTGAATAAGAATTCTGAGTTTATAGTTTTGCTGCTTCAGAAACCTCTGCTGCAAAATATATGTATTGCAAAATACATATAATTTAGTGTAAAATAATGGGAAGTAAAACGGAAAGTAAGTCCAAATTACAGCAGCAGTAACATTTAAAGTTACTCAAAACTAACAGAGAGCTTTATTAAAAAAAAAAACAAACCACAAAACAGAGCTCCTTAAACAACAGTTTGCCAGTCAACAATGTTCCAGGTAATCTTCAAAAATTCAAATTAATTAGTTCTATTAGTCATAAATTCACATTTAGGAATTTCACTGGAAAAAAAAATTTGGTCTGGATTTTTTTTTAAATTAAGATGATGTGCAAAAGGAAAAGTGATGCTTACAAACTTTCAACACTGAAGTGCACCTTGGAAATGCATCAATGCAGAGAATATGATTCATTACACCTTGCTGATGATCGAGACTGATATTTACAAGTTCAGATGTTCAGAAGTTTAGATATGAAGACTATTCTTTCAGTCTGAGATAGGTATAAAATGCTAATATACATCTCCTGGGGGGAGAAGATGGAAATTTCTGAACTGTTTTTAGACTAAATATAAGACAAGTACCAAGTGTGAGCAGACAGGTCACCTAGCCTGAGGGAAGTGATGAGACAATAATGAAAAGCGTGATTGGCAGAGAAGTCAGCACAAGAATATTCAACATAGTTCTGAGATCTTTGCCAGTTTTGACACTAAGAAGATCTTCCCTTCCCCTCTACAATCGTCTTTTGCACATCCTTAAAATCCATGTTACAGATTTTGAATGTGGTTAGGTTTTAACATGTGCTGACTAAATCCAGTTTTAGAGACAACCTGAGATTGAGGTTTGAACAATCCTGTCAAGATTTCTATTCTTTTCTCTTCCACTGAAAAACTGCTACCATGTATCAATTCACTCTGTCTTGACTGCAGGGCTTTATACTGCTGTAAAGCACAGGGACAAAACAGTATCTGCTAGCACAGATTTTTCCCAGCCTACATGTCAGCTTCAAATGTTTTGACAAATTAATTGACAAAATTTAACTTTGAATAGAGCTTGATTAATTCTGCTAAAATATGAACAGAAACTTGTTTCTTCTATTATATTAACAAATGAACAAAAAAATTCCCATGGACCTCAAAAAAGCTTTGTTAACTCAAGTCCTGTATGTGTATTTCTCATCTAGCATAATTTTAAAGCTAACAAATATATCAAAATTCAATTTGGAGCACCAAATGTATTCTTTTTTCCCCTTTTCTGAGAGCAAGATGTTAATGAAACTAAACACATTTTTTTAATTCTAGATGACAACTCTTACAGAAGAGGGTCTACAGAAGGGCTGGGGAGGGACTATTCACAAGGTCTTGTAATGACAGGACAAGGGGTAATTGGGTTAAACTGGCAGAGGGGAGATTTAAACGGGATGTTAGTGGGAAGCTCTTTGCAGTGTGGGTAGTGAGACACTGGAATGGGTTGCCCAGGGAGGTTGTGGCTGCTCTCTCCCTGGAGGTGTTCAAGGCCAGGTTGGATGAGGCCTTGAGCAACCTGTTCTAGTGGGAGGTGTCCCTGCCTATGGCGGCGGGTTGGAACTGGATGATCTTTGAGGTCGCTTCCAACCTAAACCATTCTATGATTCTATGATTTTATATTTAATTTAAAGACGTGGCAGGGGGTTGGAACTGGATAATCTTTGAGGTCTCTTCCAACCTAGACCATTCTATGATTCTATGATTCTATATATATAGACGTTTTTTATAAATAGTCTGCTCCACCTTGGAAGTGGGTTTGCTTCATTTGTCATAGGCATGTTTTGTGTGCCTGTTTCAAATTGGAAGGTAATCAACAAATGAGCTTTTATTCATCAATAGTGGGTTTTGTGTAAAATCTCCATTATATCACTTTCTACAAAGTGGCCTAGCTCCGTTAGGAATTAAGGATAAGAATGTAATGACTAGAAGTTAAGCAGCACCATTCGTGTATTTCTTTGACTGTCAGCCTCTTATTAGTGACAACTAAAATCAGAATACCAATTCATATTTTTAGCAACTGATACTTTTCACAGTAGGAAAACCTCAAGAGAGTCCAAAGAAATTAGCTATTGCTTAGCTGATAAACTTCGTCTGTATATTTGTGCTTTCTGTCCGTCACTCAGGTATTCTGTCTTCTGTTTTGAGAGAAAACTTGTTTAGTTGGTTCATTGTCTAGAGTAAAAGACTCCAATACATGAAGCTTTTTTAAAACTCTAAACCCAGAAAATATTATTGGGATGGATAACCTGGACAGAAAAAATATATTCAAATGCAGCTCAGACTTTTTTTCAATGCTTGCTCTTGACATACTACAGGTAACAAAACACAGGCATAAACAAATATCTCAGGTTTCAAGAGCTAGAGTGATGGAGCTAAGTTAATCAATGTGTATGATCTGATATAAAAAATATTTTGGCTATTGAAAGCAGATGGGAGAGTTCATTAGAAATAGGAGCCCAAAAACTGTATATGCCATTTATCTAAACCTGTCTGCCATGCAACACCTATTGTGTTTCCTGATGCTTACAGTAATTTGCTAAAAATTGTTTGCAAATAAAGGAATTAATCACAAGCTACCTTACCACTGGGGCAGACAACAAGTAATAAAATTTACAACGTATAGATGTTTATGTTTAAAGCCAAGTCACCAAGTATTTTTTTCTTGAAGTGGGGATTTTGACTGAGGTGTTGAAATACATGAAAAGGTACCCAAACGAAAGATTTTCTTTGTTCCTGAATCAGTTTAGCTAAATCTGGTTCTAATTAGTGACGGTGCAAATTATCTTTCAAGACCAAGATTTTAAATGCTTTTAATCTTTTATCACAGGTAATTAAAGTTTCCTTGTTAGTCTAAGCTTCACTCTTAATAGCCACACTGGTGCAGGCTGATGCATTAATGTGATGTGAAGAGGCAGAAGCATATAAAAGATATAAAAGCATAAAGAAAATAAGTAACTCTTGGAAGAATTTTGTTATACTTTTAAAATACCATTCTACGATCACTTGAAATGATAGAATTCACACTGGAGCCCTAGAGAAACAGCCTTTAAACACCTTTTCTAGGTCCCATCAGTTTTGAAGGAGTACTAGTCTGGGTTTTGGTGTTTATCAGCGATTTCACAAAAATGTATTATTTCTCCTGCTCATCTTGCCACATTATGGAACTGTTATCTTTGTGAGACTGATTTCCTAAGCTTTTGTGAGTGGGTGTGCAAGACTGATCAATATTTGTCAGGGAAGGCCTTATTTAATGGTTTCCTGTTTTCAGTTGAACTGTAAGGATGCACAGGGCCTCCCATAATCCAGGCAACCTGATGAATAGACCAGAAAAGCAGGGACTAGTCATTAATCTTGAATTTCTCAGTGGGACAATCTGGCTTCCATTTAAGCAATAAAATTCACATTGATCTCACAGTAGGAACATGATCAGGTTAATTTATTTACTTAGTTCTGTCTGAGGAAAGGTTGAGCAGGACCTCAACATTAGACCATGAGGTTTCAGGCCTACAGCAAATTCCATGTGATGAGTCTTTGTTCCCAGGCTGAGCTAAGACTGGAACCTGTTAAAAACTGTAGAAACAATTTAGAAATAAGGGCGGAAAAAAAGCGTAACAATCTGGTTTCATGGATTTTGTAAGGTCAGTCAAAATACTGCAGTTATTCCTGATTCTCTAGTGACTTCTTAACCCATTAACTCTAAAGAATTTGAGAGCTCTCTCTTTTTATTTTTTTTTTAATGAGAAAGAATGGTAATTTGATGAGTTGCTGTAATTGGAAAGATTGGCAATTACTGGTGAAGATTCATCTTGTAAGCTATTTATTAACATAAAGAAATAAATGCACCTAGCATGTGAAAATACATTTGTCAATGATGGTCAATATTTAAGATACGAAGTCAGATTTAAATATCAAAGAGACTTAAAATCCTCTAACTTTTTTATCTATGAAAAGTTAAAAATTTACTTGATCTTTATCCTCTTTCTTCTCGGTTTCTTTTACCGACGCTCAGTTTTAATCTTATTTGTGTTTTTTAAAACCAGAAATCACTGTGTTTCACTCTGTATCTTCCATTTCAGTCTATTTTTTAGATAATGTACTGTAATATTGACAAGACTCTTTTTGACTGGTCTCACAAAATGGAAGAAAAACCATAAGATTTGTTATACAACAACTTCAAAGGTCCCAGCTCCACAGTGATACAGAGGAGCACTATCTCAACACAGCTTTCTGCCTCTACAGGACTTAAACTAAATTCTGTTTTTTATAACTGTCAGTCATAAGATCAGTTCTCCTAACAGAGAATCATCAGTTTGGGATAATTTTATTAGAAGGCAGCACTAAAAACAAAA
>VWZI01005229.1:37868-65350 GCA_013396835.1 Psilopogon haemacephalus
TATATATATATATATATAGTTCTCAAAATTTGAAATTTACATTTTAAAAAATTACATGTTTTATATAGAAACAGCTAAACTCACTTGTACAAGGTGCTTGCTATTCAGATTGCATCTCAGTAGATGAAAAATAGTAATCTTTGTGGTTTAAACTGGGAGAGGGGAGATTTAAATTAGATATTAGGAGAAAGTTCTTTACAGTGAGAGTGGTAAAACACTGGAATGGGTTGCCCGGGGAAGGTGTGGCTGCTCCCTCCCTGGAGGTGTTCAAGGCCAAGTTGGATGAGGCCTTGAGCGACCTTTCTAATGGGATGTGTCCCTGCCTATGGGAGAGGGTTGGAGCTAGATAATCTTTGAGGTTCCTTCCAACCTAAACCATTTTATGATTCTATTTATCTCAGTGGTGTAAAAGTCTAAGGTAGACATAACCCTCCACTTTGAAGGAAAGTAGGAAATTATTGTTTCCAAAATTACACAGAAATCGATTACCTCTTCAGGGTGGCATGTGTCAAATACCACATACTGAATTCAGTAAGATACCCTTGCTGCAGTTAGTGCTGCCTGGGATGTAATATTAATGCGGGCAGCATAACAAGGATTAAGTCTGACATGTGGAAGGTTGCAATGGAAGACTGACAACACTTTGGTGTGCTGAAGAAAGGCTCAGAACAACAGACTGACAGAACCATGAAGCTTGTGACATAAAGATCATTACCAATTAAGATGGAGGTGAAGGAAGAATTAGGGTCAAAAGGGCACCTTCCTCGTCCTCTCTCAAATTTGTGCGATTCCAGCTGAAACAGATGATCCTTTAAAAAAAAGCAAACCACAAAAACACACCACAATAAAATCCCACTGAAAACAGTGTAAACCCTACAAGGAAAGAAAAACAGTCCTGAAAGACAAGCTTACCTTTGTTATACCTTTGGAATGGATTGACTTCATTAGGAAGAAAGCACAATTAAGTTTACTCATAGGCATACTGGTAAAAATTCTTTAGGTTTCTACAAATCACATTTATCTTTTCACTGCCCAAAAATGCTTCAGCAAAATATGCTCTAAAATTGGACTTACTTAATTTCTGTGGGAGTAGGGAGTGGAGATTCCTGTATCTTTTCTCCAAATTATTTAAACATTTAATAGATATCTGGCCATGGAATGTGTTTTCCCTCTTTAAACATTTTTTTTTTTTCAGTAGTTGTTAAATATATCATGCTGTGTTATCTTCTTTTAGTAGCTTTGAGATGTTTATATATCTTCTTCATAATAGTATGTTTAGGAATGAATCTCTAATTATATTTTTAAGAACAGATGTGATTTCTGCTCTGGATTTAACAGAATATCAGTATAAAAAGAACACTGGCAACTCAGTTTAATTTATCTGTATAAGGCTCTAAAGGTTGAGAAAGAATTTACAATTTAAATTTTCATTTGCAATGCTACTTTTGTCCCAACTTTCTCAAAAGATCCCATTAATATCTAGTGAGAGTACAATATTTGTTAAATTTATGCATCAACAAAAAAAGTGTGCCGCAAAGCACAGGAATGAGGGTGGGGGGAAAAAGGGGCAAATACAGACAAAACTGTGAAACTTTCATAAAAAATATTCCATCTAGCCATCAAGTGTGACTAACAAACATTTTGATAGATAGCAGTTCCAGTTCTGTGTAAGTGTTTTAATCAAAATTCTGCTGAAATGCAGATTATATGAACATACTGGATAAATGCAACCTACGTATTCAGTAAAATAATCTTATGTTTACATTTCTAAAATGTTAAGGCAAAAATTTTACAAGACATAAAATTACATGTTGCAGAACCCCAAATTCCCCAGAATTTTGAAGAGGATTTGCCTGTATAATTCCCTTACAGCAAACACTCTCAAAGGGGTCTAAGAAGCTTTTTAACCATAAAAGTCAGTTTTTATTAGACTTGACTTTTAAGTATTTAGTACAGTAACTTATTATTCACACAGAAAATGCTCAATATGTCTAGGTGGAACAAAAAAATATTCCCCTAGTAGTCCTTATTTAAAAATATATGGGTTTTTTTCCTTATGCTATTATATCAGGTTCTATTTAATGCTGTTGGTTAAGTTCATGTAATTTTGAGAGTTTGTAACACATACAGCTTAGTCCCTAGGAAGTTTTGCTGTTGGGAGACATAGAAACTTGGTGATTTGTCTGCTTTCTACAATACTGTACTCCCCAGTGTCCTTCAGATCACTCATCTGTGTTGACCCATCCTACCCCCTAAGCAAGCACGATTGATCTCAAAGAAAAACTAATGTTCCCTTCAGGATGGTCTGCTGAAAAAGTGAAAACATGAAAAATCCTCAAGAAGTAAGAAAGCAGAAGAGATATTGACCATTGTGTGGGATGAAAAACTGGTAAGATAGTAAGTTTTTAGTTTGTTTAAAAAGGACATAAAGAAAAAAAGATATATGGGAAGTGTGAAAGTTGTAGAGCTGTTAGTTCCCACTCACTGATGAATAATTGAATATTTCTATGTGTTTAATTTAAACAGCTAACCCTGAGTTTTTCACAAGCCACTCCTCTTCATTATTCACTCCTTAAACTCTAGATGAGCCAAGACCATCTATCTAAATAATACATGCATTTTGATGAGACTTTTGTTCAAAAAGGAAGATTCCCAATAGTTTCTCTTAAAATGGAATGTAACTCAGAATGGAGTTCTGGAAAAAAATAAGACACCTAATTTATATCTACTTCATATGAAAAAGCTATTTTCCTCCCAAACCAACCAAGCAACCAACCAACAAGTCACACAGAAACAACCAAACAAAAACAACAAGAAAATACCCAACCCAACAAAACAGTGAGAAAAAAACCCAAACATACAAAGCTTAAGCAACAGTCCTAAAACTCATGAAGTAACAAGACATTCAAAATCTCACTTCTCTAGAAGCTTTTGATGTTAAAGCTGATACAGTAGAAAATAATCTTCCTGGATAGAGACTGATCGTGCAATAATATTATTTTCTGCTGTATCAGCTTCAGTCACACATCAGTAGTAACTATTTCTGCTCTGCTGTTGGGTAAATGTGAAACAATGGTAAAATACTTCTCTGTGTGTGGAAATCTCAGCCACATTCCATACTTTTCAAACATCACATACCAGGTATTTTTTCAAAACTAAATACCATAACATCTTGGGTCAACAGAGTAAGCTGAACTTAGGAAGGGAAAGAAAAAACTTCTGAAATGGTGAAAAAGGACTAGGGAGTCATAAATGCATAAAATATGATGTAAAGGAAATATTTCTAAAAACAAATTGACTGTTTGGTGTTATTTTTTCTCCAAACAGGTATTAAAAATAAAGGTACTCATGAAAATATTTCTCTCCTGAGATCTTAGTTAAACTATTTATCAATAAATTAGTTTGATAAAGAAAAAACCCACAATCAATTGTTAGAATGACATAGAAGTAAGTAGAGAGAGAAATGAAGAGTTAAAATTCACTGTTTCTTTCTAGTCTTTGTTCACTTTTCCCCATAGTAAAATGAAAATGAAGTTATGTGTGAAAGGAAAAAGTAACAAATTTAAAACTGACTACAGAAAATAAAAAATACTCAGGTAAATGATAAGTTGTGAAAAGAAAATAATTTTGAAACAATACTAGAAGTTTTATGATCCATACTTCACAGTTTTAGTTTGTGGTAATATTTCACCCTACACTGGGAGTAGAAACTGACATTTTTTGTCCTATAGGACAAGATATGATCCCATCAGGACATCACAAACCACACCTTGTGTTCAAATGTTACCACAGTAAAATGCCACTGATGCTCACACCAGGGACACTTGGCCATTATGGAGTCTTCCAGTAGATGTGGAAGGATTTTGTTTCACTGTTCACAAAATTATAATATCACAATGAAAATGCTGCTAGTTCACTTAACCATTCTGAGAATCAGCATGAAATCAATACTAAAGATAAACCCATCTTTTTTAACATTCATGGTATGAATTTGTTTAAAAGCAACCAGTACGACCATATGCAAACTGTATGTATAGTATCCTTGAGCATCTAGCTGAGAGGTGTTCCTGCCCATGGTTGCAAGGTTGGAGCACATGATCTTTAAGGTATTTTCCAACATAAACCATTTTATGATTTTATGATTGTCTACATCTTTGACAGCTGGAATTTCTGAGTAAGAATTGTAGCTTAGATATATCATAGTAACACTGAAAGTAGGCAAAATTTTGATTTTTTTTGGTGTAAATTAGGGAAGTTTTAAATGGATCTCACTAGTTTTAATATAAAGCAGGATCTGTATATCATACATGCTTGAAGATGCATATAACTGGCTGAAAAGTCACTTAAAATGTAAGCAATGATGCCTTCAAGAGAGATTTTCCACCTCGGTATGCTTTTAGGACAGCATACCAAGTATTCCATGGTAGCAGTAAATTATTCCCATCACTGGGGCAAGTTACTGAGGATCAGGTGTCAGATGTGCTGGTTTCCATGGTGATACTAGT
The DNA here is from genome assembly GCA_013396835.1 of Psilopogon haemacephalus. Taxonomy (NCBI): domain Eukaryota; kingdom Metazoa; phylum Chordata; class Aves; order Piciformes; family Megalaimidae; genus Psilopogon; species Psilopogon haemacephalus. Next base: position 42,374 of record VWZI01005229.1, read on the forward strand.
TAAAATGAAATAAGCATTACACATTATTAATCAGCTTTGAAGGCTAATACCATAATTCTAACCCTTCTTGCTATTTGTGACATAAGAATCCCTTGAGAAATGTCATCAGAAAGCTAGCAGTTTCCTCACAGATTATCCATCAGAATAATTCAACATTGCAACTTATTTTGTGGGCACTTTACACAAGTTAGGGTAAAAATTATACAAAAACGTATGTGGAGTGCAGGGGTGGAATTACAAATTTCTACATGTAGAGAAGAGAAATTAAGTTTTGGCTTTTATTTATGATACATCTAACTCAGGAAACATAATAAACTTTCAACTAATACTAAAATAATAAGGTTGTTTAAAAAAAATAGAAGATAAGTCCAAGGGTATCAAGCATTTTGCAATTAACTGGATATGAATTGATGATTTTTAACAATGAAGAACAATGTGGGCTATAAATAATAATGAAAGAAAAGGTCAATCAAAGCCATTAAAATGGAAAGGCTGCATTTAACTTTTGTTGCAGAAAATTACTGTCTCTAATGCCAAATGTTGCTTTGCTCTGGCTCAAGACATTTATGCATGTGATTAATTTAAAACATATGCTTATTTCCATTCCTAATCAGAAAAAATGTATCTAGGCCTATTCTCAGTATAAGTACAATGGCTGCATCTTTTCACTAAAGTAGGGACTTTAAAGTATTCTTTTGTTGAGTTTCCCTGCAGTAGTATTCTTATCAGTAGACAAAAAATTCTATAAAAGGATTTTATAGGTCCTTCTTATTTTCTATAATAAGGACCTAAGGGAACTGCTTGAAGGAGTCCAGCACAGAGCCACAGAAATGCTGAAGCCAGTGGAACATCTCCTTGTGAGGAAAGGCTGAGAGCTGGGTCTCTTTATCTTGGAGAGGAGGAGTCTAAGGGATGACCTCATTCATGTTTACAAAGATGTGAAGGGCAATGTTGGGAGGATGGAGCCAGGCTCTTAGTCATGTCCAATGAACAGACAAGAGGCAATGGAAGCAGGCTGGAGCAGATGAGGTTCTACATGAACATAAGAAAAAAACTTTTTCACTGTGAAAATGTCAGAGCCCTGGAATAGGCTTCCCAGAAAGGTTGTGGAGTCTCATTCTATGGAGACATTAAAAACCTGCACTAACTGATAACTACAGTTTTAAATATTAGGCAAGTACCTAACTGATGTAAATCCAGCTAATTCAGAATCAACAACCTAAACTCAATAAAAAATGAATCAATATAATGGAGTTTACATCAAGGAGCCTGTGGTCCAAGTATTTATAATGATATTAAATTTGTGTTGCAACCTACTGGCTTGTTTTTTAAGTCAGTATAACAAAGACATGCCTATATGTATGGGTGAATAACACAAAGATGCTCCAACAGTAAAAGCATTTTCCATTTCATGATCTAATATCTTCTTTTAAAATCCAAATACTAATTTTCTAAAGAATCTGAAATTCCTTAAAAAAATATAATCAATCTGCTTGTTTTCAGAGGATTAATAATTTTTAAAATGACACCTTCCACATTCACTCAACTCTATTTTTGAGATCAAATGGAGATATAACGTTAGGAACAGTACTCAAAGAACTGGTTGAAATAGTCAGGTCTCTGCTATGTGACATAATTAAGATTATCTGGGAGGTAGCATTTCTTCTAAAGATCTGTTTTCAATCCTCTTTACTATCCAGTGACATACTGCAAAGATCAATCATCCTATGAGATGAGAATGTATAAAATATTACATACACTAAATCCTCCCTAAAAATTCAGATGTATTTTTCATGTCTATGCATTTTATTCCACAGTTAAATGATTAAGATACATTGGACTCCAATCTGAATGCATGTTTAAAATCCAGAGCTATGTCAGACTGCTGTCTGAGTTTGCTAACGTCATTTGTGACTTGTGTCAAAATATCTGGCCTAAGTGACAGAAATCACGTTTCCCTGATTTAATGTGTGCTAAATACTCTGGAAACAGGGTGGGGGGAAAGTCCCAACCACCCTGCTGACAGAAATCACAGACATTTATCCTTAGCAGTTCAGAATGTTTAAGCAGAAGCAATTATACTGATCAGAATTTTAGGAGACACACCTTTATATGACCTTAAAAAGGACATGTAAGTTCATTAACATCCTGTGGCATAGGATGGGATCACTGAAAAAATCAATTACTATTACACTGCACTAGTGTTACAGTTAGCACATACAGAAATTCCAGGATCACATAAAGGATCTTTAAAATATTGGAATAGTTTCATATGGAGACATAGTCGTAAGAACAGGTGAAATTGGAGCTAAAGATAGTAAAAAATTTATCTACACAACTGAAGGGATTTCTGACTAAACTTATGTTGAGATCGTGAGGGAAACATCAGAGCAAATACCAAATAAAAATCCTCTTATCTAATGAATGCTGTCATGACAACTGGGGAGAAAACTAATGAAAAAAAAAATCTAGGAAGTATATAATAATATAATTTGATCTTACAATCTAGATTTTGGCAATGGAAAGCAACAGATGCATTGGGTGTGAAGAAGACAAAAGCTATATTCAACTGAGAATGGATTTCAGAAGGAAAGCAGATACCCTGAGGACATTCTGTCTGTCTCTGTAGTGTGGAGACTTTGACAGCTTGATTTAGATTAAACGATAGGACAAAAGTTTTCATCCTGAGGGTGGTTAGACACTGGAACAGGTTGCTCAGAGAAGCTGCAGAGGCTCCAACCGTTCAAAGTGTTCAAACCCAGATTGGATGGGGCCTTGATCAACCTGGTGTAGTAGGTGTTGTCCTTGCCCATGTCAGAGAGACTGGAACTACATGATCTTTAAGGTCTATTCTAACCTGAGCCATTCTAGGATTCTATGAAACAGTGAAAACAAAAGACCAGTGAGAGCTTTGGGTATGTTCAGGATATGGAATACTCTGAATACTGAGTTAAAGGTCAGAAACAAAGTATTTTTTAATACAATTGTATCCAAAGTGGCATATCTTAGAACAGGGAATACAGTTTCTATCTGATACACACTATTTCTTTAGTAAGCTGCCCTAGTATTTAATTACTTCCAAAGTTAGGAAATAGCAACTTACTTAAGGTTAAATTTATCTAACTTCAACTTCCTGTCATTTAGCCTTGATACACTTTTGATAACAAAGTTGAAAAGTCTTTCACTATCTCTCACATCTCTTCCATATTTGAGCACCTATACACAAAGATAAAGCTACCTCTTCACTTCTTTTGATAAGCTGAATAAATATAGCTCCTTGAACCCCCTATCACAAGGATTCCTCAATCATATTTGTGTCCTTCCTGTGAACTCTCTGCAGTATTTTCACATTTTGGAAGTGCAGATGCTAGAACCAGACAGGCTATTTGGTGCTGTGTATAAAGGCAAAGTCACTTCCTTACCTCTGTTTGAGATTCCTCTTTTCATAGACTCAAGTACAGAGTTCTTGGCACAGAATCAAAATGACAAGTCTCTTTCAGCATTTTACACTTGGCCCAAAGTTCTTCTCTGGAGCATAAACTTATCCCCATTTATACACTTAGTTAAGATATCTAATTAGCATTCTCACATGACAAGCTCTATGAAGTGATGCCTGTCACTGTCAGCTCTAACAAGACATCTGTGATGTCTAAGATCCTAAACGATGCACTTCATTCTAATACATAAAAGTACTTTGAAGGGGAATTTGAACCTCTAGAATCTGACAATACATACTTTTCTGAAAATATTTTGTTTCAATATCTGGGAGAAATTTTCCATGCATTGTGTGATTGACCACATAAAATATTCTGATGGCCCCTCATGGCCTTTGATTCTGTTTATGCAACATCCATTATCCCTTTCCTATCAAAACATGGAAAGGACAGAATTGCCTTCTTTCATTGTTGTTACTGAGCTTCATTGTGGTAATTATTATAGCCAAAACTCATGAACTTTAGTTTCTCACATAACCATATGCACGGAATTGGAAGGAACTTCGTCCTGTTTCACAAGAGGATATTTAGAATTTTAGGAGCTTATTCAGTTTTGGAGATTGGGTTGTTATTTGAGCTGGTGTGGGAAATATTTTTTCATTACTTGTTTGCTTAGTGCTTTCTCATTTTCTTATGACTGCATAGTTAAGTCATGGTTTCAGTAAGCACTACTTCTTCAGGTTGGGACTGATGTTGGTCTTCACCATCCTATTTTTTCCCCCCTTTGTAGCACAGTACATTGCAATGCAATTAATTTGTTGACTGTTTTGAATATAGGTACCATTTTAATCTCTCTTGAAATGTATGCATGTTGAAGTTCCAAATCTCAAAATGTTTTAATGTAATAGAAATTTGTGGCTTTGAGTTGTTTTGATATAATTTGACAGTCTGTGATATGGATGCTTAGATAGACAATATAATGAGCACCTCTGGTAAAAGACTCTATTACGTTGCCTTGCTTACTTGCAACATTTCATATTTTTGAACATTTGACATTGGTTTAAACATCACCTATCTTAATGACCAGTTTCCTGTGAGCTATAAATGCAGAAGACCTCAATAAATAAGCAATTTTGTAGCATTTAGGATTGCAGATTCAATTCCATAGTTGCAGTGCACTTAAAAACTTGCTAAAATATAGTGAATGTCATTCTAACTGGTGGCTTTTTAGCCATGCAGAAGGACACTGTGTTTCTGAGCAAATATTTTCAGAGCAAGAATTTGTGACACATTCTGTGTAATGAAGGACTGACCAACATCCAGTTATCTTTGGTCAGTGAAACCAGATGTTGCCCCTCCTTAATCCTCTGCAAACTCAGAATGGAGATGAAGTAATAGGAAAAAGCATGGAGAGGGAGTATCTGGGCAGATCACTGTTTGTTTTGATTACAAAAGTATGTCAGAAATAAAATTTAAAAAAATATATATATAAAAATATGTATACAAGTATTTTTTTAATAAAGCTGTAAGAATTATGGAATTACCAAATGCTGGCCAAGAGCAGAATTATGTAGTGTAAAAAATTAAACTGAGATATGTCTGGAATGTTCTCTCTTAAATTACATTTCAATTTACTTCAATTCATTAAAGCAAGAGCTGAGGAGATAATTTTTCTGTGTGTAGAGAGACAAAAAAATGCTTATTGTACAGTTGAACCTTATTCTGTTTTCCCTTTGAGTTATGGAATAAACAGAAAGATAAGTGACCCACATCCAACAAAATGTTAAAGACAATATAGATTAAAAATAAGAAATTTCAACCTGATGGAACCATCCTCCAAGCAAACCTGCTAATTCATTGAAGGCAATTCCTTTCTAACAGGCCTTAAAGACTTGGAATCTAGAGACGTTGTTCTACAATAAGCAGAATCTCATCTGGCTAATTGAAGAGGTAATAGTATGATAAGGAATATATCAGAAACCAACAGTGAACACTGTGTTAGTCCATCAGCCTTCTGAGGTGGAGAAATCCAGATCTAGACAGTGTACTAAGTTAAATGAGGCTTTGAAAATGGTACTCTGCCAGCTCACTATACTTATTAAACAATTAGTGTGTTCTGGAAGAAAAATTCCTCATAGAACCATAGAACACATGGGGCCGGCAGGAACCTCTAAATGTTAACAATCACAGAATGTTAAGGGTTGAAGTGACTTCAAAACATCACCTAGTATGACTGCTCTGAGGTAAGCAGGAGCATCCTGAATTAGGTAGGTTTGATACCTGTTTTTTAACACAGCTTTCACTCTCTTAACACATTTTGTCATACAGAGGTAACTTCCTCCTCAGAAAGAACAGTCTGCAGAAACTTCGGACATTATTTTGGCATTCTTTTGAAATTTCAACTCATTTTGCACATTCTAGAATAATCTTATCATCGTTTGTTGGAATTCCAATCTGTATTTGTTAAAGATGCTTTCTGAGTTACTTAGTAAGCCAGTTAGTGTCAAGGAAAGGCATTTGGAGCACCCCTACAAACTGATCATAATTCACCTATGATATTCTGATCTATATAAAGCAGTAGTTAACTACTGCTTTATTATCAACTTCTACTATCAAAGCTCAGAATTGTACTGGTTTAGAGAAATATATTTGGATAGACTCTGGTGGTCTAACACAAGTTTGATGCAGAATTTAATAAATCAATTGTTGTTTTATATGATCGATGCATTAAAACACATTATTTGTAGAAAGAAAAAGTGCATACTGTCATTACATTTCTATAATACATTAAAAGCATGAAACTTTTAAACATGCATGATGTTTAAATGCATGCATGTTTAAATGCAATATCATGAATAATGTCATTGTGAAAGAGTTCGAAGCACATTTTGATTACTACATAGTAAGTTAGGGGAATGGACATTTTAACAGGTTTTTTTTGAGAAATGTAGAGGTTCTGATTTCCAGTAAATTCCAGTGAGTAATGGTCTGCCAATGAGGCAATCATATTCTGCCTATTTTTGGAGACAAAAAGGTCTTCTTTTGGCTTCACTATTGGTTGAGAAGAGCTCTGTGCTCTGCACTGCAAATTTTGTGTGGAATCATTTTGTCCTTTTGTGTTGTGCAGTTATTTGACATCCTTATCAGTCAAATGCTACAGTTTGTCTACTCGTCACATTGTGTGTGTTATTTTTAACCTACTATAGATATAGAGCCTGTCTTTTTTAATCCTGGTTGTCAGCTTTTCAGCTAATGGAAACTAATATAGCTACATATTAGTGTAGCAAATCTATTTCTCCTTTCTCTACACAAACAGAAAAATAGTAATTTTCCCATGACTTCAGTGTGGGTAAAATATAGGCACCTCAGTTTTACAAGGGAGTAAAAAAAAAAAAAAAAAAAAAAGGAAGGGCAGTGATTCGTAAGAGGGTTATTATGAGCCACACATTCTTACATATGATTTTTGCTTCTATTTTCTGTCTGCTTGTTTCCTATTTTAATTAGCCTGCTGCTTATGCTTTCTTTTTTGCTTTTCCTAAATAAGCAAACATTGTTTCATTCAAACTGCACCAGGAAGCCTGATAGGATGTTGATGACAGGAGTGGAGAAAACATTGAAAACTCTTTCATTTTGAACTTGCTTATTATTTAGTTACTTCTGCAATTTCAGAAGTCAGTGTGTTTCTGCAGTTCAAATAACTTTAAATATAAGTGCTGTGCTGGGATCTTCTGAGATGCAGTTGGAAATGAACATAATTATCTTTTCTGCAGTACTATTTCATTCAGCTACAAGTGTCACTAAACAGCCAACACACTTATTCTATACAATGAACACTAAGAAGCTGAATTTAACAAAGCAATATTACTGTAATCCGTCTCCCATCAAGCTATGTATTTTTTAATCTGGTGCATAATTTTCTTAAAACACACAAACAAATTAACAACCCCATTCTGATTTTGCTAAAAATTTAAATATAAAAGAAAGTTGTCAAGAATTACTATATCGGCTTGTCTAATAATAAAATTCCAAGACGAATCAGAATCGTAGAATGGCTTGGGTTGGCTGGGACCTTAGAGGTAATCTATTCCAACCTCCCCACATGGGGAGGGACATGATTTAGCTAGGCTTTGCTGCTCAAGGCCTTAGACAACCTGAGGCATCCACAACACCCTATGGCAGCCTACTCCAGAATCTCACTAGCCTCACATTGAAGAACTTCATCCTAAGATCCAGTCTAAACCTACACTCCCTCAGATTCAAACCACTCATCCTTGTCCTATTGATAGACATCCTTATGAAAAGTCCCTCTCCACCTCACCTTTTCTGCAGGATTACCTCAGGAATGAAGCTTTAAGGTCTCTCTGGACTCCTCTAGGCTGAATAAGTCCAGCTCCCTCAGTCTATTCTCATAGAAAAGGTGTTCCAGCCCTTGGATCATCTTTGTAGCCCTCCCCTGGACTCACACTAACTGCTCTGCGTCTTTCATAAAAATGTGCCTTCATGAAAACAACTCTGAGTTCTTTGCATAATTCTCCAAAATATGCTTTCAATCATTAGTAAGTTCCTCTAGTCATAACCCTAATTTCAAACCATGATTACATTTCACCAGAAAGAGTATCTCTTGTATGGTTTGTATAAGAACTCTGAAAGCTTTAAGTATTTATTTTAACCATAGATGCTTTGTTGGAATCCAGACCAGAATAGTCACTACTACAAAAAAAATTTCTTACCTCTGATGGATGTCCAGCTCTAATAAAAGTACAAAGTGGATCAAAAGCTCCTGTTCCACAAGCAAGGAGATGTGTTCTGTTGTATCGATGGAGGACACGGATGTAATTTGCACATTCGTCCTAGTTTACATAAAACAAATAGGAAAATATTACCTTTTTTTTTTCTACCTCCAAACATCTTAGGTGTCTCTAGGTTATATCAGGAAACTTATTCCGTTAAATATAACATATTAATTCTCCCAGTTTATACTAGAATCTCACTGCCACCAATTTCATACTTGGACACTTTTGATGTGAAAAAAATACAAGTTTAGACTACTGATTTACTAAACTTTATTTTAGTTACTTAACTAGTTAAGAGTTATTAAGGTATAGAACACATTTTTATACTTTTTCATCTCAGACATTATGAAAATTTAAATATTTATTTTACTAGGTGTTGTCAGATGTAATAGACCTAAGAGCATGAGATATGAATAGTCAGAAAATTACTTTTGTCTCAAAAAACCCCTCAAATTTTTCTTTTTTCTACTCCACCATTAACTTCACATATAATTAATTGCTAATCAATTTTTGTTTTATATTGTATTGCCTCATTTTTTACCTTTCCCCACTCTCCTTTGAAGAAGAAATGAATCATTTCCCATAGGGAAATACTCTGGGACTCATTAGTGTATTTGCAGCTTCATAAATATTACAATGAAAAAATTTCAAACACCCCTTTGAGATGTGGGGTCATTATCCTTCTCTTGCTAAACTTGAAATGGAGACAGTGAGATAAAAGTATCCATTGATTTTGGGACCCCTGGGACTTGATTTTACAGAGTATTTAACATTCTGCCGTGATTTCTCTATTTGGAACAAACTTCATGTTCATTTGCATTCATTGCTCACCATTTCTGTAACTCACATCCTGGGTATTAAGGAAGCCATAGCAAGTTTAAGAAGACAATTATAATAGGATTAATTTTAGCTGACAAGGGCTATTCTAAAGTTCAGACAGTAATTTATGCTATTCTGCTAGGCTTCTTCTTCTATAGTCAACTAAGAAGGCCAGACATCTCCAAAAGGTAATTAATTACACCCTAAAATGAATGTGGAAGAGTGGAAATTTGCTATCCTTCACTGATGACTACTCCAGTTTTCAGACTGCTGTATTTTTATAAGAACAATCCTTGGTCTTCCTAGTTATCTACAAGAATTTAAATGTCACAGAGGATGAGCTTGTGGCTGGACCATGAGTAGAATTCAGCTTTTTGAAATCCACATTGTATTCAAAACCAAGAAATACCTTTCTTCTTCTTTCAAATCCTTGTGTTGTTCAGTTCAGGTTGTGCAACAATTCAAAAAATACATAAGGATTATGAGGAAAAATTCTCCTTTACTACATGATTCTCCTCAGCCATTCCCCTTGAAGGTGTATTATGCTAACTGAAAGGATCAGGTAACTTGCAGCAGCAGGTAACTTTGTATAATTAAATAGAACAAATATAGAAATATAACAAATCAACCTTGCAATGTCATACTTTTGCAATTTCTCCATCTTAATTTACTTTAAGAAAAATGGAAACAACAAATCATAATGTCTCACTTGACATCACATCTGTATCACCTCTGAGCTGGACCTGTTGGACTCACTCCAACAGGTCTATACCCCAGGTATTTTGAGGGCCTCAGACCTGGATGCAGTATTCCAGATGGGGTGTCAAAAGAGAAGAAGAGAGGGGCAGAGTCACCTCCCTCAACCTGCTGACCATGCTTTTGATGAAGACTGGGGTACAGCTGGCTTCCTGGACTGCAAATGCACATTCATCATGTTGAGCCTCTCATCAACCAACCTTCCCAAGGCTTTTTTCATATACCTGCTCTCAATCCATTCTCTATTCAGCCTCTATTTGTGTTTGGGATTGTGAAGAGAGAGGAGTGAGAAGTGTAACACTCAATGTGAGTGATAATGCTCCATTTATTAGTGATTCTAAAGCTTCCTTTATAGCCAGCAAGCGGGGGGCATTTGTGAAATACTACAAAGTAATTGGTAAAGGAGATTATATGTGGAAGACAATAATTGGTTATTGTACAATAACAATGACTTCACAGTTATTGAGAAACTTCTGGGTAACTTTTCCAGAAGCAGAAAACTTCTTCGTCTGCATCTCTGTTTTCCTTCTGTCCATTCCGGCTGCACTTTCACTTCACAGGCGTTCTGCTGTACTTCACTTTCAAACACATTCCTGACAGTGGAGGTTGTTCACCATTATGAAGCTGCTACTTCTCAGAAACCTTCTCCAAACCCATGTGCAGGATTTTTCACTTGACCTTGTTAAACTTGAACTGCATGAAGTTTGCATGAGTCCACTTTTTAAGCCTGTCAAGGCATCCCTTCCCCTCCAGTTCATCACACCAGAGTGTCATTGTCAGACTCTCTGAGGGTGTACTCAATCATACTACCCATGTCACTGACAAAGTTGTTAAGTGGTGCTGGTCCCAGTATCAAGCCCTGAGGAACACCACTTGTCACTGGTCTCCACTTAGACATCGACCACAACTCTTAGTATGACCATCCAGTGAATGCCTTATCCAAATCAATGTCCCTGCAGCAATTTAGATACAATGATATTTTGCACGACTGTATTCAATGATTTGTACAATCATTGAATTAGGGTAATATCAGCTGTTTTCTTCTTATACACCAACACTGTAACCTCATTGTGGAAGACTACAATTCATGCACCTTTTGGTTCCTTAGACCTGAGGTTTAAGCAATAATTTGACTCTCCAGATCAGAAGTGCTAGAGGAGTAGCCAAAAAAATATATCTACATTTGTCAACCATTGCCATGGGCAATTTTGTAAATAATTTTATAGGGAAAATGGGTGACTTTGATGGCTGTTCTGAGTCAAAGGAGCTTCCCATTACAAAAATTCTGAACAAAATTTTCACATAACTAAACAAGAACTGAGTAGGTCTAAGAACACAGCATAAGTATTTATACACATTTTACTGTTCTTTGGCATACACTGTTAGAAAAAGATTCATCATACCAGGACACACATATACTAGGATACTAGGCTGAGAGTGCTGGAGAGGAGGAGTCTCCCAGGGGGACCTAATAGCATCCTTCCAGTATCTGAAGGGGGCCTACAGGAAGGATGGAGAGAAGCTGTTTACAAAGGCCTGCAGTGATAGGACGGGGGACAATGGGCTCAAGCTTTAGAAGAGCTGATTTAGACTGGATGTTAGGAACAAGTTCTTTACTACGATGGTGGTGGAGCACTGGAACAGGTTGCCCAAGCAGGTGGTTTAGGCCCCTTCCCTGGAGACATTCAAAGTGAGGCTTGATGGAGCCCTGGGTGACCTGGTCTAGTGGAGATGTCCCTGCTGACTGCAGGGGAGCCAGACTAGATGACCTCTAGAGGTCCCTTCTGGCCTGGACCATTCTATGATTCTATGGAAATTTTTTAGACTGGCTACAAAGACCAAACCTGCTACCTGATTTGTCAGGCAAGCTGAGAGAAGAGTGAGTAGAGATCAGTTGGATGTGATCCTCTGTAGATGGACCAGCACTTAAAGACAGAGTTCCCACTTTGTATGTGCATTGCACAAACATTTGCTGGACGGTGGCACCAGAATGGTAATATATAGGAATTTTATCATGTTTCCCAGTTTTTAAATAGATACGTTACTGGGGACTGACACTACTCCTTGTCCTCCTTCCCGTCTAAGTATAACCTTCCTGACTTAGTCCTTCTGTTGTCTTTCAGTGGTGGTCTGGTTTGTACTCCATGGTTTCCTTTTTTATTCACATACACCTGATCATAGTCTAAAAAGCACTGTGGAGGAAAAGAAATCTAAGGATTTTTTTTTTCTATTTAAATGGGGAAAGAAATTCACATCTTTCCTTCTGTGTACCATCATAGAAATCTGCAGAAAAAAAGGAAGCACGCAATAAAAAATGTTGATTCCAAATGATTGACTTATCATTTAGAAACAGATGAAAAAAGGTGTTGCTCTGAGAGGTGGTAGGTAGTGTTTGTGGCCTGACTAATAATATCCTGCACACATAATAAGGAAAAGATTCATCAGTCAACAAAACGTTAAAATAATTTTTCTTTCTACTAGATTAACTTAATGAATTTTGTGATTGTCTTTAGGAGAGCTCATAGACATATTAATAGATCTGGAGACTTTCATTAATCCAAAACTTCTTCAGTGTGAAGGAGTTAGTTATCACTATGGAGTTTTATTTCTACATCTGAATGATTTCTAATTGTGATAAAATAATTGAAAGGATCAAATGCTGTCATACTGCAGGCAAACAAGTCTGTTTCCTGGCACACAGGATGAAAACAGATTTTCTTCTTGGCTTGAACCATTTCAGAAAAGTGTGGTCTGAGTTTAAGATGATGAACACGTTGTTAAGATGAGGCTTTACTACCTGCCCTGTTAAGTCTGTAGCAATCTCTCTGAAACAGTGTTTATGACTGTAGTACTTGCAGTTTTACTGCTACAAGATGAACAGATAACTTCCAAAGGTTGTAAAAACCTGTAAAATTGGCCTGTTTTTTTCTATGGCAGAGGTAGCAGAAAACACATGAAGTACCTCAAAACTGACAAGCTTATTACAACATTTTTAATTCTACTTAATTATGCCTTCAGTAAAAGATCTGTGGCAAAGGGAAATAACAGAGGAAAAGAAAAAAGGCATGGAAATACACAGAAATGTTTGAAAAACCACTGAGTTTTTTTTTTCATTATGCTTTACAGTGTGAAAAATAGCATTCAGAATTTAGAAATGTCAAAGAGTTGATTTCAACACATTATGCCATTAAGTCACTACAGGTTTAAGACTGCAGAAAATGAAGGTGAAATGAAAAGCAACAGGAAAGTTTCCGATTCTCATTTATGCACCTTTAGAGTTTAAGAAATGTAGCTTACTGAAAACTGAGCATGTTAATGGAAATTAGTATGGTTTCCCTGGAATTAATTAATTAGTCTTACTCATTCACAGTCCCATGTGTAACAGTTCTCACTTGAGGAATAGCATATTGTTTGGTATTACAGTATTTCCAGTTTTTACTGTTTTAACATTTTCTTCAATTGTCCAGTTCTGGAGTCTTGAAGTTGTTTAAAAATTCTTTGAGTTTTGGTTTCCACTTTTTTCCTTTTTGATTTGGATTCAGGTTTTTTTTTTGCTTGTGTTTTTTTGTTTGGTTTGATTTCAATTTTCAAATGGAGACACCAAAGTTTCACAGTACAGGCAGAACTGGGAAACGTGAAGGTCTTTAAATGACAAAATTAATAAAAAAGCAAATCTGAAGACCCACTGGACTGTAAAAGATTTTGAATTTTAGGGCATCTCATGGGGATACATTTATACTACATTAGAACCACACTAGCAATTTCTATATTTATTTAAGCTAAAAAATATTTTCAAAATAGCAGAAAATAAATCCCATCACCCATTGGTGAAGGAAAAGTGACAAAACTTTAATTAACAACAGTCTAAGCTGAGAGATAGCACCAAATAAAGCTTAATGAATTAGATATTGGATTCATTTAACATGACCATGAAGTCTGGATAATGTACAAACCACCACTTTCACCAGAAGCAATCTTAAAGTCTCAAGGGTACAAAACCATCCATAAAAAGGAAATAGACTTCCCAGATACCACAAGAAGTATGATTTCTGGGCCAGGTCAATGTAAGCAGTGAAGTATTGCGTATTTTTAATATTATTATTATTTTCCAGTCTGGTTCACGGATTCCCTTGATATGTATACTCCTCATGCTTGTGCTTTAAAAGAAGAAGTTGTTCCTAATCTTCACCGGGAATATGTCATGGGTATTATCAAGGCTGTTTGTTTGCTGTGTTTGTGGGAAAACCTTGTGTGTGTCCTTCTATGTCCTATGTTCTTGTCACTGTTACTGTAAAACTACCACAATTTTCAAATTCGTTGGTACAGTGTAAGCTCTTTCAGCTGTGGGATTTATTAGGTGTTGCATTTGCTGTGTGTTTATGAGGTGCAGATAATGAGCTTGGTGTGCTGCAAAACTAAAGAGAACTCACATTCAGAAAAACTTTCATCCTGTGGTGTCCGTGATATCAGCTGTTGTATGTCTGTGAAGTTTCAGGTCTTTCAAGCACTAGATCACAGGAACAGAACAGTTTCATGGCCCGTTAAAAGATAGTATATTTTATTAATATGCCATGAAACCTATAGGGCAAAAAAATTTAAGAGTGCGTTTTATAATTACTAATGATTTCACTGCTTCCCTGGAAGTATTCTGGAGAATGTGAATTTTAAAGATAAATTAGAATATGAAAATGTTGAATGGATAGGGTATCCTATGTTCCTGAAAATAAAGCAAAATGGAAACAGGAAAGGAGAATTATTGAGGTGCGTTTTTTGATTATCACCAGGAAACGAAATAGAAGGTTATTCGGCTAATAAAAAAAGTGTTTATTTCCCATTTGTGAGCTGTTTTGGAAAGCAGTTAAACTAATTTAGTATGTTCACAGTAGTTACACATTTTTAAGCTGCGACATTTAGAATTACATCTGTGCTTTGATCTATCTGAGGTTTAGGGATGCCTAAATCCACATTTTGCACCAGCCATTAGTGTGATTAAAGTATGTTTGATTTGTAATTAATGATACTTACAGCGTCTCTTCCTTTAATTATGCATTCTTCTGCCTGCAGAGGTGTACTAGGCCAATGGATCTGAGGGAAAAGACAAAATAACAAATAATTCAATTGGAATTCTGCTTATGGTAATCTCACTTCTCCACTGCTTTTCATGTGATTCATAGAACAGAATTCTAGAATGATAAAACAGCTCATATTGGAACAGACAACAAAATATCACCAGGTCCATCCTTTAGTTAGAAAGGAAATCCAGATGAGATTATTCAATATTCTGTCCTATTACATCTTAAATCTCCAGTGACAGAGACTCAACCATGTCCTTGGGTTGACTGTTTCAGTGATTGATTGTTCTCACTGTAAAAGATTTCTTTCTTATCTCCTGATGCACGTTGTACCTATTGCCCACTGTCTTCTGCACATGACTTCTTGTAAACACTGCAATGAATTCTCTCTAAGCCTTTTGTTCTCCAGGGAGGAAAGACCTACCTCATTCAGTCTTTCTTTGTATGGCAGGTTCTTCAGCCCTTTGATCATCTTTGTGGTCCTCCTTGGACCCTCTCAAGGCTGTCTTTCTTGAATTGTAGGAACGAAAACCAGATACAGTACTCCAGATGAGGCCTGACAAGCACTGAATAGAGCGAGATGATCATGTCTCCACATCTGCTAGTACTGCCTCTACAATTGCAGCCAAAGATTCAATTTGCCTTCATTGCTGAAGCAGTGCACTGATGACTCATATTCATCTTGTCCATCAAGGCTCTTTTTAGCAAGGCTGCTCTCCAGCTACACAGATCCTGATCTACACTCAGCTCTTTGTTTATGTTGTCACAGGTGCAAGACTTTGCACTTGTCTTTATGTTTAATTCATAATACTCAACTATACTATATGTACATGTTTTATTGTAAACTGTAAAGTTCAATCAGATTCTATTATAATTTGAAGAGTTGTCAAGTAAAATATTCCAGATCTATTCTAAAATATTTACAAAAGTTTACAAAAAGGTAAGAGTCTTATGTTCTGTCTTGCTAAATGTAAATCAGTAAACTTAATACTAGCCAACAGAGTTCAAAGAAAGCAATATATGGAAAATTTAATAAAAATTCAGTAGAAACACCTCTGCTAAATTGTCAGTGACTTTCAATATAGAATGTTAATTCCAAGCTACTGCTTTCCTGTTTTAAGGCCACTTAGGAAAGAAAATGGTTTGCAGTGAAGTTGATGAAGGTCAGCAACTAATCTCTTGTGAATAGGATTAGCTCATTGCAGTCAATTACTAGAAGTGACGCCAAAATATGTGAATTATTTTTCAGCTACCTGTAGTATAAAATAATGTTTTGTTCCAGATGTATGATTTGTTTGGATAAAAACAATGTTAATGACTGAACAGACTGGAATGATTGCCTCACTTCTTAGAACTTTTAAAAGTAAAAACAAAACCAAGTTCGATTCAGTGATGTCAGGCTTGGCTGGAACCAAATAAGTATCAAAGATATGGATGTCATCATGAAGACATTTTGTCAATAGTCCAATCACCAATTATTTTTCAATCTGGAAAAGAGTTTAAAAAATAAAGTATTCTGCTGGGATTTTTCCTCTTGCTTTTCTTTTTGTTGCTTGTTTGTTTGTAGTTGAATAGCTGGACATGAGCAGTGTGTCATTGCAGCCCAGAAGGCAAATTTCATCCTGGGCTGCATCAAAAGATGCATGGCCAGAAGATCAAGTGAGGTGATTCTGCCACTTTACTTTGCTCTGGTGAGACCTCACCTGGAGTGCTGCATCCAGGTCTGGAGCCCTCAATATAAGAAGGACATGGAGCTGATGGAGTGGATTCAGAAGAAGACCACAAAAATGATCAGAGGTTTGGAGCTATGAAGACAGGCTGAGGGATTTGGGGTTGTTCAACCTGAAAAAGAGAAGGCTCTTGGAAGACCTAATAGACTTCAAGTACCCAAAAGGAACCTACAAGAAGGATTAAGAGAGATTGTTTACAAAGGCCTGTAGTGATAGGACAAGGGGCAATGGAGGAGAGTAGGTTTAGGTTGGATGTTAAGAATAGGTTCTTTACTATGAGGGTAGTGGAACACTGGAAGAGGTTGCCATGGGATATGCTTGGGGCCCCTTTCCTGAAGATATTCAAAGTGAGGCTTTACAGGAGTCTGGGCAACCTGATCTATTTGAAGATGACCCTGCATACTGCAGAGAGGGTTAGACTAGATGACCTTTGGAGGTCCCTTCCAACCCAGACCATTCTGTGATTCCATGACTCTGTAATTCTATGATTTATAGAAATAATTGTAGCCCAAGAAAATCTGGAGATAAATTATAAGAAAACTAAATTGCATAGAAATTTGGGATAAACTATAAATCCTAGATGCCTGATGATTGAAAGCAAAAGATTAGCTATATGTCACTCTTGACAGCTTCAGCACTCTATCAGTGTTTAGGTCTCAGGGCCTGAATCAGGGCACCTAAGGTTCAGACACCATCTAACTCCTGCAAGGAACCTAAGATTAGTCAGGACACTCATTTTCACTCAGATGGACCTATAGTCATCTACGTATGTGCTTAATTGTATCTGTGTTTTTGCTGTTTCACTTAACCAGCATAACATAGGATATGTTTGCACATCAAGATATTAATCATCTATAATGGTAGCATTTAACATGACACCTAGTACATTTCCTGATGTTTATGCTTTAGAGTAATGACAAATACCACATTAAC
The DNA here is from genome assembly GCA_013396835.1 of Psilopogon haemacephalus. Classification (NCBI taxonomy): domain Eukaryota; kingdom Metazoa; phylum Chordata; class Aves; order Piciformes; family Megalaimidae; genus Psilopogon; species Psilopogon haemacephalus. The sequence goes on from VWZI01005229.1 coordinate 59,911, forward strand.
TTTGAATTCATTCTTTGCCAGGATTACAATTTATTGGCAAGATGTCAATATGTATTGTTGGGAATTTTTCCTATGCATCTAGATGGGAATAACATCACATTAATGTACATTTCACTGGGCTGCATGCTTGACATAATTATTGATTTGGACATTTTTTTGTTCAAAATATTTCCACCCCTGCAGACAACTGTGAAGTCTTTTATTAATTGCTTGTTTAGTATTTTTCTCTCATCTTCTGAACCAGGCTGCCCAGAGATGTTGTGGAATTTTCTTCATATGGAGGCATCTAAAACCCACCTGGATGCATTCCTGTGTGATCTCTCCTAGGTGCTCTGGCAGGACGGTTAGATTTGATGATCTATTAGGTCACTTTCGACCTCTAATGTTCTGTGATTCTGTATGATATTGTATCATAATATAATCCTTGAGACCTGAGTGATATCATTTGAGCACTGTATTTAAAAGTAGGGAAAAATCTACTTTCAAATGTAGTCCTCAGAGGAAAGAAAAAAAAGGAATTATAAGACAGTACAGAGTAAATTCAGATAATGGGAAAACTGATTTGAGTTAAAATGCTAATTGGTGTCTCCAAACATCTTCCCTGTTCAGTCACTAGCCTAATAAAATAGGATGGCACATCTAATAAAACCTAATTTCAAGAAATTCTATGAGCTTTCTATCACTTCAGGCCAAATCAGACTGCTGTGTGAGCTAGTCTGAACCCTAGTATGTAACAGGGCAATTAAGAAATTCAAATACCCTATCCCTTCTTTAAGTTAGCAAATAGAGCTTAATTAATCCTTACCCTGTGTGTGACTGAAGCATAAATCCTGCAGTGATATATGGTTATGACTGGATATTTGTATATTTATCAATAAATGCACAACCACCTTGCCTCTTGGGAGGTAATTCCAATGGATAAAACTCCTCACTGCTCATTTTTATGCTTTCTTTTTCATCTTCTTTGAATACCATGTGTTCTATATGGTATTCAAAGGAGATGCAATCATTCTCTGATCTTGTCAACTTGTATTTAGCCAGCTCAAGAGTGGAAGTATATCAGACTTCACTAGAGCAGGATGCATTATCAAAGCTCTGTAGTTTATTACGACAAGAGACAGAAGTCTCTGGACTGTCTAATCTGGAGCTGTCTCTTAGTAGATCAGAGGAAGCACATGAAATCTGCTTGTACAAGCCTTGTTAGAGGAGTAGGGAGTAGGAAGGCTTATTTTCAGAGTAAGGCCTTCATAAACCCTTTGAAGCAGAAGCTAGGGACAAACACTATCTCTAAGGAATTTATGGACACATAGGATGTGCAGTTTATTTTCACTCCAAAAAGGGGAAAAAAGTAAAAACAGAGGTCATCCTTCTCTATGTTATATCAGTGGCAATAAACCGCTGACACTGTTCAAGTAATTTTGTTCAAAAAACTTACGGTAAAATAGGCTAAATACTCTAAGTTAAAGAAAATTTCACTGTGTACTAAAAGTAAAGAGAAATGCAAAGAGTATTTAAAAATTAAAAGAAAAAAAACAAAGTAGACAAAGGAAATATAATTCCACCAATGGAGAAGTGAAACTGGTTTTGTCCAAGATGACATGGAAAGTCTATTCCACAGTTCACAGCACAACTTGAACCTCCGGATTCCCAAATCAATGCAACAATGACAGTAATAATTTTCTTCCCTGAAAGATTCTTCATGTGTTGTCTGTGTCTTGTCTTTACTGGATATGAGAAACGGTCAGGATAATATACATTTAAATACATAAAGGGCTAATAGCTTATGAGAAAAAGCTATAATGTACTCTTCAGAACACTGCTTTGTGTGTGAAAGCTGAAGAGAATTGATCCTGAAGAAAATATAGTCTATTAAATGTAGATTTAGAGGATATATGCCTCATGTGCATCACAAGTTGAGTTTTTTGGAAACACTGGATTGTTTTGGTGGTCAATGGGTCTCGAGGCAAAAGTATTTCATGTCCACTTATCATTCTGTTGTTTTGCTTTGGGAGACTTTTAATATGCTTGGTAGAACTAAATTATTGGGCTGTTATACAGCATAAGGGATATATCTCTAACTTGGAGCAGTTTTAGTTTGTTTTTTTAGATGCATGTTCATATTCCACATTGTGGAGAAAGGGACAGCAATGAATTAAAACACATTAACTGTTTTTTAAACATAGATGAATAAGATCTGTATTGATCTGCCCAAAACTACAAACTTCATGAACCATCTACTCTGCATTTTTTACTCATCCTGGTTATCAGAGAGAATGAAATCCAGGAACTTTCATCCACTACTTTCACTGGATTATCTTAATTAATCTAAAACATCAGATATAAAGTCTTCAATGTGAAAGGTCATAGTCTAACCAACACGAAGTTAAAGAGAGATTAAAGAAGAACTTTGTTAATAACAATCGATTGGTCTCTCAATTCCACAACTTTCCCCAATGTATCTCAGTAATTAAGCTCTCATATAACAGAAATATCTCATTCTACACTTTTGCTGATAGTGCTTGTAAGGTAATCAGCTTTTCCCTAACTATTGACTGAGATCTACATTGAATGAACTGGGAAAAGAGAAAAGTATCATGATTTATGCATTCAAGAAAGCTAATCACAGAATCACAGAGTGTCAGGGCTGGAAGTGACCTCAAAAGACCATCTAGTCCAACCTCTCTCTCAGAGCTGGATCACCTATACCAGATCACACAGGAATGTGTCCAGACAAGTTCTGAGTATCTCCATAGAAGGAGATTCCACAACCTCCCTGGGCAGCTTTTTCCAGTGTTCTGTCACCCTCACAGTGAAAAAAAATACTCCTCACGTTTAAGTGAAACTTCCTATGCCTCAGCTTCCACCTATTACCTCATGTCCTGTCATCACCAAGAAGAGTCTGGCACTCTTCCTGGCACTCACCTTTTACATAAACATTGATAAGGTCACCTCTCAGTCTCCTCTTCTTCAAGCTAAAGAGCGCCAGCTCCCTCAGTCTCTCCTTGTAAGAGAGATGTTCCATTCCCTTAATCATGTGGCTCTGTGCTGGACTGAAGCAGTTCTATGTCCCTCCTGACATAGAAATGCTAAATCCCAGTAAGGTCATGTTTCTAAACATGCTAGGTCAAACCCAATTTATTCCAGTTTCTCCTCTTTTTTACATCATAAAAGAAGGTTAAGAAGTAAGAAAAGCTTTCATTAATTTGTCATACTCTGCACACAGGCCTCAAGACAGAGCATATGATTTCAGAGTAAATGGCCTATCTTCCAACCTAAAACAAGGAGAGCAGCTAACTTCAAGAGTATGTCATATAGGACAACAGTGATTGGAAGCATAGTCTTCTATACTGTCATATTTTCTCATACAGATTTACTGTGAAGTGGGGAGGAAAATAAAGGAGTAAAAGCTTATTTTATAGAAATAAAACCAAAACAGATTTCTTTAAGTTTTCATATTCCTGAGCTCTGATATCTTTTAGCAAATGGAAAAGGAGTTAAGTCAAGTCTCAGTGTGAAGGAACAAAGCTCACTATGTAATATTGTTCTCTGAGGAGTAAAAAAAAAATGACCTTTTAAAAAATTGTATTATTTAATGTAGACAAATTCTTAAACGGACCCCCCGAGTATATTAATTGCCCTGTATCTGTGCTTTCCTTTCCTGAAATGCTTATGAAAAGGATAAAGCATATTGTGTCTGTTCACAGTAGTGAAACATACTAATTATATTTAGAGATAAGCAAGATTGCTTATGGTAAAGTTGACTAGAGTGTCAACATCATGACTTGGTCCAGAGTAGAGAGATTTTTTTCTTATATATTCTCATGTTTTGAAATCAAGGCACACTGTCCCTCTGCCTTTCACTTCAATACACATCTGTGGACACTCAGGCAAAAAACTTGAGCAGCTGTTGTCCAAAAGGGACCGAAGGTGATTTTTATCTTTGTTGATTTACATGTACAAAAGCAACAAGATTTAGTTTCTCACACATGAGAATAGTGATACCCAGAAGAGAAGGGCAGAAGGAAAATAATTTGAAACATCCGTGGTCACTAAAGCATGGACATCAACAAAAATCATATTGCTCTAGAGGACCTTTATTTTACAACTCACTTTATTTTCATCTAGTTATTAATTTGAGAATAAAAGTAAATAAGGAAAACATCGGAATATTTGAAGACATTGTCCATGGTCAAGAGGATTGAGGCAAGAGCAATGCTCCTAGTAGCTACCTTTCCCACTGTATGCTCCCATTCCTAGCTATCAAGTACACAATAAAGGATATCAAAGCTCAGACTCCAGCCTCTCCAAATGCTAGGTTGCCAATCAGTTGCTGTTTCTATGATGTGTTGAGCTCTCTGGTAGGATTATAATTTAAACCACCTTTATTACACAGACCACCGAGTAGATTTCAAATGTCACTTGCAATCACTACTTAGTAGCACCTCTGGCTCAAATCACTTTGAAATTCAGTTTCTAAAGAAGGCTAAAAGGTTTCTGTGTGGTTTATGCAGCTTTTGGAATCCTCTTATAGTTTATGTGCACCTTTTTTTTTTTTTTTACATTTTTCTCTGCTGTGAAAAAGTACTTAACAAATGCCAGGAAGAAATTATTTCTTGATACTATAGATGACATATAGAGGTCAGGTATGCACAATGTGAGATGCTCTAAATATCTGCAAACATGATAAAAAAAGAAACGTGATAAAAAGGTGTATGATCCTCAGATCTCTTCACCTAGAGGGAGTCTTTTGGGTTAGCACCAGGGATAAAAAAGATAATGATTGCGTTTTTCTGAATTAAAATGTACTTTTCTTCAATATAGTGTTGACTGATTGTTTGTTTGTGTTTTAAAAATATAAACACAAAATATACTTAAAGTTTATGCAAAAAAAAAATCTACATATACTCCATTATCTCATTTGCAGTCTGATACTTTGTGCTACACATTATGACATGAAGTGATTAATATCTGTAGCTTTTTACTCCACCTCTCTGTAGTTGTCACTGACTCGATCCAAACTGAGGGAATACAAAAGGTCTCTTCCTCCCACGAATAGTCGCTCTTGATACTCATCTAGCAGCATTACATGAAGACCAAGATATCCAAATGGGCTGTGAAAGACTGACGTCCTGTTTAAATCCCAGAGCTCTGAAATACAAGCAAAGTATGTGTGATAAATACCAAACAGCTTAGCATTCATGGTTTCGTTTTCATATCCTCCTAGGGAACTAAACAAGAAGTGGTGGGACATTAAAATGCTAATCATATAATCTTTGAGTAAGGAAGAGACAAAACACTTGGGAGCAATTTTAAAAAGGAGACAGCTCTCCAGGAGGTTTACATCATAATCTTTGTGCTTCAAAATATCATGTGTGGGGAAGGGCAAAATTAACTTTTCTCCTTAAAACTTTCTGAAAAGACAAAACAGTGCTTAGGATAT
>VWZI01005230.1:0-14056 GCA_013396835.1 Psilopogon haemacephalus
GAGTATGTGCATGATCAAAAGAATTTGAAAGATGAATCTTTTCAGTATTTGTAGTTTGATCTTATAAGCTGTACCAGACTTGTCTTTTGCTTTACCCTTGTGAGTAATCTCATTGAACTCCAGGACTTTTCTTATAAAAAAGCTTTTGCAGAACTAGCCCTGAGATAACACAGGAAATTAAAGATTCATAGAATTGCTCATAGTGGAAGTTTTAATGCACTTTCATCATATCTGTGGGGTAAGTGACTTTGCTGTTCCCAGGATTATAGCCTTTATGATCCTTTCCCCCCCGCCCTTTTCTTATAGTTGAGATCTGTTACCTGATTTTACATGGGACTGAAAACCATTTTTAGCAAATCCTTTATATGCTTCAGGGAATTTATCTCTCCTCATAGACTCATGGGAAGAATCCCTATCTAGACTGTCTACAGTGTTCAATAACTCACAAATCTAGTACCTGATATGGAGAATTTCTCTGCTGTGTACTTGTACTAAAGTCTTATCTACACGTCGTATTACAAAGAATAGTAGCAATTTGTTGCAGCTCTTGTACAAAAGAAGATTACAAATCTTTTTAACATAAATTCTTCAGTCTCATCAACCACCATGGGAACCCCGTTAATCTTGAGAACCTGACAGCCTTGATGAGAATTCCTGCTTCTTGTGATTTATGGTTGACATGCATTTGATATCAGTAAAAAATATTTGAGTGTTGCTTGAAGACTTTTCAGAAATGATGCTGTGTTTTTTCAAATTAATTTAAACTATGTCTTAATGTATTAAACATATAATATTTTACTGACAATTTAACATAAAAAGAAAATATTTCATTTGATTGCACTTGGGAACCTGAGTCAGAGACTTTTTAAAGGGAGGGGCTTACAAGGAATAGGCTACCTTTTTAACTGTCATTTATGAAGATTAGATTCTGTTGAGAAAAAATAATGTTTAACTCAGTTCTCTGATTAAATATTGGCAATATATTTTGGCATTTATATATACCTTTAGTGCAGTGTCTCTATATTAGAGGACATTCTAAAAGATCACTGCTATTTAAAGCAATAGAAAATCGTTCAAGTCCAGACCCATGAAGGGATTGCTGTATTAAAGGACTCAGGTACATAACTGCTATTAGTCTGGAAAAGAAACAAACTCATGTAAGGATAAACTAGGGATACGATATACTTGTATTTACGAAGGCTCTTAACAAGCTTCTCACATAGAATCTTTAAGAACATAAAGACATAACAGTATAAACACACAAGTAATTGCATAGATAAACGGTTAGTTAGAAGACAGGTGGCATTGCAGGAGTAAACTACTTTTTTTTTTTTTTTTTGCAAAGAAGAATATTATGGGTTCTATGTCATGAGTTGTGCTCTTTAAGATACTGACAAGTGATGTAGAAAAATAATTAAACAGAAACATGAGAAATGCTTCTGATGACACTGACTATTGAAGATGGTGATCATAGCAAACTTATGGAAGAATTGTAGAAGGATATTATAGGACTGAGAAAGAAGCAAAAAAATTACCAAAGACATTCACAGTAAATAAAAATTATGCTGCTGAAAAAACAGTCTTGATGTCACATATAAGTTGGTGGACTCTGATCTAATCACTTTGACACAAGAACAGTACTTTGAAATTATAAATAGTCTGCAAAAATATTACCTTTTGATAAAAGTGAAAAATAAAAAAAACAATCAAACAAAACAAAACAAACACATAAACAAAACAAAGGACAAATTGCAAAGAAAGAAATAAAATCAAAATACTAAAACAAATGAGAAAAATAAGCATACTCCTGATAAATTCATGTTTTGACCACATGATATAGTTGGGTTTGAGGTTTGGTTTTAGTTGGAGTTTTTTTGGTGGCATTGTCCTATCTCAAAGTTATAAAATTGTTTCTATATGATGAATGACTGAGCAGGCTGGAGGTTTTCAGTTTGCGAAAGAGATGGCTTAAGACAGATACTGTAGAATTCTATCAAATTTTGAGTCACACGTACAAATGGATAGTGATCAACTCTTCTTTGTGTGTTCCACTACTATGAATTCAAATAGGAGAAAAAATCAGAATAAACCAAAGAATCTGTCTCTTCACAAGCAGGTCAAAGAATGACTTTGTTGACATCCAAGTTGCAAAAAGATATTACAAATGCAAAATTTTGCACAAGTTCGAGAGGGGAAACTGTAAGAAAGTATAAGAAAGATCAGTGAAGTGTAATTGAATAAACCTAATATATCAGGTTCAGGAAATTCCCAGAGATAAAGAGAGGTGAAAAATTCCAGTAAGTACCCATGAATAATGTGATTACTTCTAAAGGAAAAGTGACTTCAGTCACTTCTAAAGGAAAAAAAATCTTGAGCAGAGTTGTTGTTCAGTCTTTGTTCTGAAGCAACAAACAATTCTTCTGTTGAAGATAACGTGAAAATTTTAAAACACAGCAACTCTGACACAAGTGCAGCTTAACCTTTGACAAAATTAATTTTTTATAAACACCTAACTATGTGCTGCTGGACACGGCAAGAACTGCTTTTATGAGGACACCTTTAAAGTGGAATGATACTTTGCTGAAGGGACTGTGAAACTTAGTTACCTTCAAGAAAGGTAATAATAAAGAAAAATTTAAAAGCCCCTGCAGAAGAGCATAGTGGTATTTGATATAAAATGCATAAACCAAAATCACATAAAAGACAAGAACACAAATCTTCCACTTTTAAAAGTAGTTCCTTAGGCATTAGTTTCCTTATGAGAAATCTTGCATTCTTTCCTCTGGGTTCAAGAAGACAGCTAAAAGTGCCAGTACAGTCAACTGAAAAGTAGTTTCTCCCGGGAAATGTCAAAATATATAAAAGCAAGTATTCCATTTTGTTATTCCTTTAACCTCCATTGGATACAATATGATCAGAAATTAGACTAAATATTTCCCACATTTTCTTTTATTGTTTGTTCTGTAAGTATTTCAAAGAGAAAAGTATCTTTCACTTGCTTTGCCCCTGTGCTCAGCACTGGTTATGCTGCACCTTCAGTACTGTGTCCAATTCTGGGTGCCTCAAATTAAGAAAGATGATGAGGTTCTTGAACATGTCCAGTGAAGGGCAACAATGCTGGTGAGGGGGCTGGAGTGCAAGCCCTAAAAGGAGAAGCTGTGGAAGCTGTGGTTGTTTAGTCTGGAGGAGAGGAAGCTCAGAGGAGACCTTATTGCTCTCTACAACTACCTGAAATGAGGTTTTAGCCAGGCGGGGGTTCACAGGATTACAAGATGACAGGGGTTGAAAGGGACCCAAAGAAGTCATTGAGTCCAACTTCCTGCCAGAGCAGAACCATACAATCTAGACAGGTCACAGAAGAACACATCCAGAAGGCCTTGAAAGTCTCCAGAGAGGGAGACTCCACAACCCTTCTGGGGACCCTGTTCTGGTGCTGTGACCCTTATGAAGTTCCCCCTTGTGGTGAGGTGAAATCTTCTGTGCTGCAACTTACATCCATTGCTCCTTGCCCTATCACAGAGAACAAGTGAGAAAGGCCTGTCCCTCACCTCCTGACACCCGACCCTCAGATATTTATGAACATTTATTAAATCCCCTCTCAGTCTTCTCTTTTCCAGACTAAAAAGCCACAGGTCCCTCAGCCTCTCCTCATAAGGTACGTGCTCCAGCCACCTAATCATCCTTGTAGCCCTCCACCAGACAATCTCCAGCTGATCCCTGTCCCTCCTAAACTGGGGAACTCAAAACTGAATGCAGTATTCAAGATAGGGTCTCAGCAGGGCAGAGTGGAAGGGGAGGAGAACCTCCCTTGATCTGTTGGACAGTCTCTCAATACACCCCAGGATCCCATTTGCCTTCTTGGCCACAAAGGCACATTGTCCCATGAAAAACTTGTTATCCACCAGCACTCCCAGGTCCCTCTCTGCAGGGCTGTTCTCCAGCAGATCTCCTCGCAGCCTGTACTGGTGCAGTTTATTATTCCTCCCCAGGTGCAGGACTCTGCATTTGTCCTTATTGAACCTCATTTGGTTCTTCTGTGCCCAGCTCTTCAGTCTGTCCAATTCTCGCTGGATGGCCACACAGCCTTTAGTTCTATCAGCCAAGCTTCCCAGTTTAGTGTCACCAACAAACTTGCTGAGCAGACACTCTGTCCCCTCATCAATGTCATTGATGAAGATGTTGAACAGCACAGGACCCAGCACTGATCTCTGGAGGACTCCACTATTTACAGCTCCCCAGTTGGACATAGCACTATTGATAACCACTCTATCTTGTAATCAATTCCTAATCCACCTCACTTTCTGATCTTACACCCCACACTTCCTGAGCTTGCTCACTAGAATGTCATGGGAGATGGTATCAAAGGCCTTGCTAAAGTCAAGGTAGACTACATTCACTGTATCTACCCATTCAGTTATGTCCCCATAGAATGCTACCAGGTTATTCAAGCATGATCTACCCTTGGTAAATCCATGCTGACTACTCCTGATAACCTTCTTCTCTCCCAAGTGCCTTGAGATGCCCTCCAGAAAGAGATGCTACATCATTTTTCCCAGTGTTTTCAGTTACCTACCCCTCCACCTTAATAAACCCCGGCTAAAACTCAGAAAACACTGGAAGTTAATAAATGAAGCTTTATATTTACAGCAATGCAGAATATACAAGCAAATATTTACAGAAATATACTATGAAAATGTAATACAGACACCACACCCCTCCCGGAGACCAAAATCCCCAAGAGAGGGTAACCAAACCCTCCCTACCACCTTTCCCCCCTTCCCCAGCCTTATCTCACCACCAGTTGATGCTGCAGATAAGCTGAAGTAGATCAGTCAGAGAGATTAGTGGTAGGAGAAAAGTTAGTAGTTTTACTCTGAATTAGCTAAGAGACAGAGAGACAAAGAGAAAGCAGCCACAGTGCCGAACGGACAGAAACCCTCTGCTAATCTGATTGTTTTGAGAACAGTTCTTAAACAACTTTTTTTTCTTCTCAGCAAAACTCAGTGAAGTGACACGCTGTGTTTAACTCTCTCTCAGCCAATAGTCTAATTTCTCACTCAAATCCTCCAATTACTCAAACCAACACACCCAGGGATGGAAGTGAGGCTGACTAGTCAATAGTTCTCTGGAACCCCTTTCTTGCCCTTTTTGAAGACTGAGTTGATCTCTTCTCACAGGCACCCAGTGACAGAACAAGAGGACAAAGTCTCAAACTGCACCAGATTAGGTTTAGCCTGGATGTTAGGAAAAAGTTCTGCACAGAAAGAGTGATTGCCCATTGTAATAGGCTGCCTGGGAAGGTGATACAGTCACCATCCCTGGAAGTGTTTAAGAGGAGGCTGGATGAGGCACTTAGTGTCATGGTTTAGTTAATTAGAAGGGTTAGGTGATAGATTGGAATCAATGATCCTAGAGGTCTTTTCCAACCTGGTTAATTCTGTGATTCTGATTCTGTAATGAAGTTGTGCCACTAAAGCCAGTTTAATAATGTGGTGGGAGGTCCAAATTATGCCTAAATATTATACCTAAACACATGCCTGACTACCTACCTTGCCTCGCCCTCCTTTTCTCCTTCTCCCGGGGTGGCAAGAGTGGGAAAATGGACAAAGACACTGGTGCCCCTCTGTCTGCAACACCAACACCATATTTGGCCTTATTTTGCACCTTCATTGTATTTGGGGTAAATAAAGATCACAGGGCTGGGGATGCGCATCTTCTTTTTTGGGTGAAATAACATTGGATTGGTTCCAGGGTTGTTTTTGTGTATTACTATCGGTCAAAAAACAGTCACCAAAATGCTTTAAAACCTTGACAAATTGTTTTACTGCCTGCTACTGTTGCTTGCGTGCTACCTATGTGTCTGGGATGCTTTGCACTGTGTGTGCGGGGACTGACTCCCCCTGCAAATCTCTCCTACCCATCTTTGGTTCTGAGCCAAGGGCTTGAGGCTGCCTGAGTCCATTTGACTCTAGCAAAGAGACAGCTAATAGTTTAGAAACAGCTTAATGATGGCTTGTGACATCTGGACTGCCAGCCCACCACCCAAGCAAGGGCTGACCCCTTGCCATGTGCCACACCCAATTGGACTGTTCCAGCCCATAAACTTGGATTCTGCTTTGTTCAAAAGGCTGAACACTCTGATGATTTCCTGAGAGCCACAGAGAATTTGTCTCATGTCTGTGGACCTTCTCAGACAGCATGCCTGATTTTAAGTTATGCAAGCAGCAAACCCCACATCACCACATGACAGACCATTGCGTGACAAGGACTATTAATTTTCCATTTATGCCTCTACATATACTGCTCGGATCACAAATATTAAGGCTTTAACCAGTGAGTAAATCCTACTCTCTATTCTGAAGTTTTTGTAAAAGTTTAGGTTTATCCCTTAAGTGGCAATTTATGCTGCAAGACTCTTTCTCTCATTGTTTAAATTTCCTAAAGCCTTTCTAAATTCATTTAGATCAATCTGATTGTATATATACATTCTGCAAAATTAGCTAACCAACCGCATAACAGAATCAGTGTTAATTGTAAATAAGTTTGGGGGAATTCTCCTTGTAAATATTGAATAATTTTATACCAGCCTCATTACAATTCACTTTTAACCCAGATTCAAATCCTCCATAACAAATAACAATGGTATTTTTTTGTTTGTCAGGGCACCATAGTTGTAAAAGAATGGCAGAATATTTTGAATTCTCTTTCATGCATGCATTACTATATTAAATTAAACTATCATTTATACTATCTGGAATAAGTGATGGAAAAATTAAGTGTCTATTTAACTGAACACTGGCTTTTGCTAGTATTCAGAAATTTCTTCATCAAAAGGAGAAAAAATATACACAATAAAGAGAATGTAATTATTGTAGGTGATACAAATGAAAATATATTGTCAAATTAATAATTTGTTGGGTTTTTTTTATTCTGCAGATAATTTATTTTTCTAACTGCAGAGCATTTAAAATATGTCCTGAATGAGGAACTTTTTACTTCACATTCTTTGGAATACTGTGTATATTATCAGAAGAGATATAATTCTCAGATTATTACATTAACACAACTATATTTTTATTTTCTGATTTCTGATATTCAATATCAGAAGCTTCAATTAATCCATGCTGTTGAATCAGATAAGTAGGCTGACAAACATTACCACTTTCAAAACTTGGAATTAATAAGTGTTTCTTAATTCAGACGCTTGCACTTTATGATATGGGTTTTATGCAAAGTGATCCACGTCCCAAGCTTTCTGGAAGAAGCATTACACCTTCCACTACCATGCATAGCAACTACAAAACAGCCTCAGACAGAAGTACCCTTTTAATGATAACTTGTCTAATTAATTGACAGATTTCAACAACATGAGGCATGAATATTAGGAATTTCATTGCATGAATAATGCAGGGCTTGTGGTTTACTGAAAGAGAAGTATGCAAACAGCTGTTTCACCACTATACACAAACTGATGATTTAAATGAATAAGCATTATAACAGAAATAAACAGTAGGCTTTGTGTATTATGATGCTTTAAACCCATTGAATAATAGCCTAGCGAATGTTTCCTCTTTTTCTTATCCAAGAATACATTTGTCAGTGTTAAACTCATTTCCTGCTACTCCAACTGCTTTTTCTGTTACCTGCTATTTCTCCTATCCTAGGAGAATGTCACCTTCACAATCATTCTTGCATTAGTTGTCTATACTTACCAAAGCATCTCTTACTTATTTTTCTCTTCACAATATGTTGGGGAAGGTGTGCTAGACCTTTTCTTTGGGAAAAAAAAAAAAAAGTATGTTATTATTATTGATAATGTTTTGTTAATTATTATTAATATTTCAAATTAATATTACTTTTTCTTATTATTGATATTCAAAAATTTGGGAAACTCCCTGGGATTCTTTGGATGTTCAGTCGACAAGAAGCAATTACACAAAGGTTATTTATAAACACAGAATTTAAAAGTTTAAATAGTTTAAACAGTCAGAACTTGGAAAATAGGAACCTGATAACAGGGGAAATTCTAACCACACCTATGGAGCATATACTATCTGACGCGATAGATACAAAGTTTCCCAGTAGAGGAGAAGGAAAGATTTGCCTTGCTGCTGGCTGCTGGTGCAAACTGCAAAGCACACTGCAAACACCTGGTCGCTGTGAAAGAGCTGTGAGTAGACCTCCAGTCCCAGTGAAAGGCAGCAGGAAAAAGGGGACAACAGCTCTAAATCACCCCCTTAAATACACTATTTTTGAAGGTGAAACTGCCCAATAGGCACTAGCATCCATTGTTTTGGCCAATGAATTCAAAGTTTTGTGCCTAGGTGTCCACTCTGGCACTTGAGGGGCAGCACAAAACACCTAACTTGGTCACTTAGCCTTCCGGGCTTTATTGGGGCAAACCCTCCATTGTTCTGCTCACACCATCAACCCCCAGACCTCATTACAGGAGGAGGAGAGCAGGGGTTTGAATTAATTTGGCAGGAATTTATGCCCTATCAGGACAGTGGCCTTCCAGTATCTGAAGGAGGCCTACAAGAAAGATGATGATGGACATTTTAGGATGTTGAGGACTAGGACTAGGAGGAATGGATCCAAGCTAGAGGAGAGTAAATTTAGAATAGAGGTTAGGAAGACATTCTTCACCATAAGGGTGGTGAGACACTGGAACAAGTTGTCCAAAGAGATGGTGAAAGCCCCATCCCTGGATCTTTTTAAGGTCAGACTGGATATGTCACTGGGCAACCTAATCTAGTGGAACATCAGAGAGGTTGGAACTAGATAATCCTTGACATCCCTTGCAACTCTGACAATTCTATGTTCATCTGTCCCTGATTTTTTAAAATATAATATGTCCTTTATCGCCTAATTTTAAAGTTGATGGTACTAGGGAAGAGCACCTTAAACTGAATTTAATAAGAGGGAAATTTTCTTATTAACTAAAATTCTACCTATGAATATTATGAAAAAAACAGGAAAAGCAAAATAAACAAAGACACAAACTATTAAAAAAAAAAAAATCCAAGGAAAAAAAAAAAGGAAACAAACCAAAATGTAACACCACATAACAAACTAAAACTAAACCATCCAAACAGAAAAACTCACCATAAAAAAAAAATGTCCAGATAAACAGACTACCACAGTGGCTGCTACACAGAAAGTTAACTTAAACCCAGTCATAACCAGTATAATCTATCACAAATGAATTAATGTATTTTTGGCAGATAACTGGAGTTAATACTTCTCAAAGCATCTTTCTAGTGCCGAGTGTTGATAACACAACAGTGTTTTGGCTGCTGCTTAACAAGGATCCAAGCTGTGCTTTTCCAACATTTCCCCTCTCCAAGAGTATGCTGAGGGGTGGGTGAGATCTTGGGAGGGGACACAGCTGAGCAAGCTGACCCAAACTGGCCAAAGGGATATTCCATGCCATATGATGTTACCTCAGACATAAGAATTAAGTGAAAGAAGGAAGTGGAGAGATATTTGTTGGTGACATCTGTCCTTCAAAGAAACCATTACATGTGTTAGAGGCCTGCTTCCCAAGACAACCACTGTTTACTGATGAGAAGTAGAGAATAATATCTCTCTTCACTTTTGCTCCCATGCTTGGTCTTTCGCTTATGCTTATTATTATTTTTAATTGCTTCTATCTTATTATTGGTTTTTGCTATACTTTCCCGTCTCCCCAGCCATCTAAGAAGTGGACTGATAGAGAATCTTTGGTGGGAGTTTGGCTCCCATACAGGACCAAAACACCAAACCACAAATATATTCTGAGTATTCTATTTTTCAGGTCATCACAAGATGCTACTGTTGTGTTCAGAGTTGTTAATGTGCTCAGTTATCATTGAACAATATATGGTTTTCAGCTTTTGTTCATGTTCATTAGTAGTCTTGAAAATACTAAAAATAAATGTCAGCACATGGATATGCAAAAATTACTTAATATCAATATTTAACAGCTTGCTAGTAAAATGACAATGAAAAATTTTCTAGTACTTTCATCTCCCAACCTCCCACACTGTAAACTGGACTGGTGAGTTGGGGACACTGGAAAACAGTGGCAAGTGTCAGTTTCATTAGATTAATTCTCAGGGGTTTCCAAGCAACTTAAAAATATTAGTAATATTCATAACATTTTTTCTATCTGTATCTATATTTCCCTAATTTAATACAAAGAGTCTGAACTGCAAATGCAGCTCTTAAACAAAAAGGTAAAATCCTTATGTTTCGTTCTGTAAATGTCTATGTCTGAGCTAGTTGTCTATACTTGCTTCCTTAGATAATGAAGAAGGATTAGCAAATCCTAAGGGAGTTGTCTTAAGCAGACCAGATTAAAAGCTTTCTAAAAGTGACTGGTCATCTGCAATGTCAGCAAAATAAGTCAAGGATAATTTAAACAGTTTCGGATCATTGTTATGTTTGCTACAATGTAAGAGGGGCTGTGCCTATGAAGTGCCTTGCCATAATTTTACTGTTTTAATACCCTGATTTTCTTAACAATGCAGAATATCAAAATAACTCACCAAAGGATAGGTCTACCCGGATCCAAATTGTGACAGTTTTATTTGCTTTAAGTAGCTTTTCATTCCACAAATAGCTTTCTTGTTTTCATTTAATTGCAATGTGTTCTTCAGGGAGAGAGGGCTGCAGCCACAATTAGCATATCATTTTAAAGGATAATGCCTTCAGTTAAACATATGTAGCACTATAAGGTGAAATACATACTTATTTGAAAGAAGAAAAAATAACTATATATTTCATAATGAAAAAATATAAAAATATATTTAGTTTATGTATTAGCATACATAACATGTATCCTCAAGCATCCAGAGATGTTAGCTTGAAACACATTTTAGTAAAATTATACAACCATTAAAAAAATATATTAGCTAAATTAGAAGTAAAAACCACTTTCTATTCTAAAAAGTCAACCAACCTTATATTCACACTATATTTAACAAATCTGAAAAGATATGTTTTATTCAGTAAGAAAATATTAATCAGATTAAGACAACCATATACTAAAGCCATAGATAATTATATATATTGATATGTAACTATATTATATTACATGCTGGGACCAGTGCTGCCTAACATCTTTTGTCAGTGATATGAACAGAGGAATGGACTGCACCCTCAGCAAGTTTGCAGTTGACACCAACCTGTGTGGCACAGTTGACTTGCTAGAGGGAAGGGATGACATCCAGAGGGACCTGGACAGGCTGGAGAGGTGAGCCCAAGCCAAGCTTATGAAATCCAACAAGACCAAGTATAAGGACCTGCAACTGGGTCATTGCAATCGCAAGCACAAATCCAGGCCGGGTGGTGAATGGCGGGAGAGCAGCTCTGAGGAAAAGAACCTGGAGGTCTCCTTTTATGAAAAGCTCAACATGAGCATGCAATCTGCATGTGCAGCCCAGACAGCCAACTGTGTCCTGGACTGCACCAAGAGAAGCATGGCCAGCAATTCTGGTTGTGTGCAGTTCTGCAGCTCCCAACACAAGAAAAACATGGACCTGTTGGAGTGAGTGCAGAAGAGAACCACGAAGATGATCAGAGAGCTAGAGCACCTCGCCTACAAAGACAGGCTGAGAGAGTTTGGCTTTTCAGCCTGGAGAAGAGAAGGCTTTGAGGAAACCTTATAGTAGCCTTCCAGTATCTGCAAGGGGCCTACAGGAAGGCTGGGTAGGGACTATTTACAAGGTCTTGTAATGACAGGATAAGGGGTAATGGGTTTAAACTGGAAGAGGAGAGATTTAAATGGAATGTTAGGAGGAAGTTCTTTACAGTGATGGTGGTGAAACAATGGAATGTGTTGGTCAGGGATGTTGTGGATGCTCCCTCCCTGGAGGTGTTCAAGGCTAGTTTAGATGAGGCCTTGAGTGACCTGTTCTAGCAGGTGTCCTCAACTATGGCAGGAGGTTGGAATCAGATGATCCTTGAAGTCCCTTCCAACCTAAACCATTCTATCATTCTATGATTCTATTTATTTAGAGAATTTAATTAAAGCAGATTTTTTAATGTCTGGTATCGTAATGCGATATTTTATGTTCTCTGATTGGCTAAAAATCTAAACTGAATATTTTAAAATAAAAAACCCTTGACCTTATGTTTATTAAAGTACATGGGCAGCTGAAACAAACTAAAACCCTGGCTTCTCATTAAAACAGTTACACTTGTAATTTTGACATATTTCCTTTTCTATAGGGATTATCACAGAAATTTAAGAAGTAGGAGACAAATCCAATAACAGGGTTTTTAATTTAAAAGGTGACAATGAAAGTTTGTTATCTTAGCTGAACATCCTTTATTTGGAATTCTGTCTGGATAAGGATTGCAGAAACAAATTATTTTGGTAGGTAGATGCTGGATGTGCATGTTTATGTAATTGCTGTAAAAGGCAGAAGTGCTGTGTGAAAAACACCTTATAAGGAAAGAAACAAGTCTCAGGCCTTTTAATATTATATATAATCTGTGTGCTGGATGTGCATTTAGATTTAGAAATTTTAACCCTAGGTAGTCTGATGTGCAATTGATTTCTGAGAAATCAGACCACACAGAAATTAATTTAGGGGCTTGCAGTGACAAGGCAGCTGTTAAATTCTTGTTCGTAAGGTGGAAGGTAAATTCTAGCTTGTTCCATGGAAGCCCCAATCCACCTCGCTTTAGCCTCTGCTCTGTATTTATGAGGCAATTGAGTTCAATTCAAAGTAACAGCAGTGCTTTATGGAAAATACTTGATTGTTAGTGCTCTTGTCCTTGCTCCCTACAGCTTAAAGAGATTTGAATCCATAGTTCATATTTCCCAGAAAGGTGCTTTAAACAATGGACTATCAAACTCTCTAAAATGTTGCCATTAAATATGTTATTCAACTATCCACAGGAATGAATCCAGAATATAATGGGATAAAAAAAGAAATTAACAACATGGAACTTTATTGTATAATTCATTCTTTAAGGACATTCCCTCAATAAGTGTATTCCTGTCATCTGGTACCTGCTTATTGAACAGTTTGTTACTCTTAAAATTAACTGCTTTTTTATAAAATGCTTTAATAGTATCAGAGACAAAGGAAATATTTAGGTCACCTTCTTTCCACAATATTTTTGAAGGAGTTCCCAAGAATACAAATTCTAAGGCATATGAAGGCTGAGGATATCATTAAGAGACAAAACATAATCTCCAACTTAATGTCCTGTAGGACCTTTTTGGCTGCTAACATTCTTTACCATTAAAAAAACCAGTTTATGTATGCTTAGATATATATTAGTATATATGTTTATATATGCATGCACACACATCCATGAAAAGTACTTTTAAACAACAGGAAAAGGCAGAACAGCATAAAGAGATAACAACAATCAGGGGGAGCAACAACACCATGGAAATACTGAATATAGCTTCTTTTGAAGGGAATTAAAAAAAAACAAATAAACAAACAAAACAAACCCAAAACCAAATAAACCCCAAAAGAGGGAAAAAAAACCAATCAAACCAACAACAACAAACACAAACAAACAACAAAAAAAAGACAAACAAAACCTAAATTAGAAAATAAAAAAAGGCAAAAATATAACCTTATTCTAGCCAAACCCAGGACAACAAGTAACATTAATATCTAATGCCTCCAAAGACTGTATGTTTTATCAGATAACTTGTCATGATGTTATATGTATGTGCAACAAACTATTTTATTTCAATTAACAAAGATTTCAAACAATATGGAAAATGCACAGACCACAATCAGCAAGGTAGTGGCATCAGCACCAGTGAGCTCTGCAGCCATGCAGTGGTTTTTGCCTGAGAGGGAGCCTGAGAGAGCGAGAGACCTGACACAATTCAGTGTCTCTCATATGTGTGCTTGAGAGGGCAAAATGATGACATTGCTGAGGAAACCACGGGAGATTTAAATGCAGTGAAACTGGGAAGCAGCGCTCAGACCCTGAAGGAGGTAGCAGCTTTCTCTCTTGTTGGAACACAGCAAGTGGGGGTGTGAGGGAAGGATGTGGTGTATTGGGTTGAGGCTAGCTGCCCCCACCCTGAGCCCAA
>VWZI01005231.1:0-38202 GCA_013396835.1 Psilopogon haemacephalus
TTTTTTTCATGTAAAGTAAAGCTTGCTTGGTTTGACAAGCAAATGAGACATATGAAATGTCAAACTAAAGAAGGTGGCTGACTGGCAGGAAGAAGAAAATACATTGTCTAGTTTTTATCAGCTTTCCTGTCAGAGGACATTGAGGGAAATAGGGAAAAAGGTCATTCAGACAGTTGCATAAAGCCTGAGGTGGTGAAGTAGCTTTCATTCAGTAGCAAGATGCTCAAAGATGTCACTTCTTTATGAAGGGTTTGGAGGTGTTAGCTAGTGCTGTGGTAAAACTCATGCTGTTGTGATTGATTCTGCAGGATCAGACTCAATTTGGAGACAATCCTGCACGCACTGCAGAATTAAAGAATTAGAAGGTCCACCCATGTAATTTTTCTGCTGTGGTACCGGCCCCCTAAGAACAGAAATCTGTGCTTTCTGTCATAACAAAGGCAGTTCATAGGTTGGAAGTTGAATAATATTCTTTGTGGTTTATCTTGTCTTCCCCTCTGCAGAACTCAATGCAAGCCATGTTCTTTGGTTCCTGTCTTGACTTATTTCATGTAGTTGCTAATTGGTCATGGAGTGAAATACAATATGCACTGTTGTTTCCTCTGCATAATCTGATCCTACTTGACCTGCTGACAGCACCACAAAGCTATCTGTATGGGGGGAGAGGTTTGCATGCACTGTGGGACTGGGAGAAGAAAGCAGAACGGCTTAAAGCAAGAAACGTCAACATTTCCAATCCCTGTAACTCTACTTGATGATAGAACTTTTCAGAGGAGATTTCATAATAAATTTGTTTTATGTAAAATACTGAGATCAGTAATTGTAACTGTAAGTAGCCAGGAGATCTTAAGTATTAGAGAATTCTTCTGCTGTGTATTTCTCTATTTCAAACTGTTAGGGAGCTTTCCTTTAATGTTAAGAGTACTTTCTGTATTGATACACACTGCCTCAAAAAAAACCCCTGTTTTTGGTGCAAAAGTAGATGCTTACTGTTTACACAGCTTTTTATGCAAAAAAAATCTGTTTTAAAATACTTTTTTTTTTTTAAAGAACAGGCTCATTCTTTTGGAATTCTGACATTTCTTTTTAAGAATTCGCTGCATAGTAAGTCCTGTATCTGTATGTGGGGCACTGTTGAGTATTGATTTGCCCTACTTCACATTCTACACTTTAACGAGTTAAAGTTTCCAGTGAATGTCACTGAACTTTTGCTTTCAGTATTACAATTATTTTTTTTCCCTATGCGAAAAGCAAAGTAAAACTGGACACAAACACTGTTTAGATAAATTATGGATGATTTAAAAATAATTTTAACGCTATTTACTTTTCTTTCTTCAGATTCTTCTGCTTAGTTTTGGCTTTTGTTAAGGCACACATTACTAGGGGCAGTCCATTTCATTGCACTGCCATTTCTGAAGCCAAGGATAGTTGCTACAGGGAGACCTTTGTAAGTAGTGTTTGATTTAAATATGTTCTTGCAGCAGTCTCTTGGCTGTTAAATTCTGTAATGCAGGCATCTGTCATTCAGAGCTCAGTCCCTGGCAAAGCAAATCTTAGGTAACAGAAGCATTTATATTGTGGACTGGCAGTGGTGGTGTATTGATTAAATTGGACGGTTTCAGGAACGGTAAATTAACCGTAGCATGTAATTTGCCCCTTCTTTGTTATCTTGCTAGATGGGTTTTCTGAATGATGTATAACAAAAGAAAAGGGAGTGCTTCTAGTTATGGTGCTGTTCATTCTAGATGATTTGTTGTCTGCAGGTGAACTTGCATAGTGCGTGCGATCTAATCTAACAGCCGAGGCATGGGAGGGGTCCCAACTGTTCCTCTGTATTCTTGGCTGCATGTTCCTGCCTCCTCCCTTGCACAGGATCTAGCGATTGCATGGCCACAACGTGAATCAGATGAGTTTGTTGATCCATTGGAGAGTGAATCCAACAAGTTGATGCAGCTCGCATAGCTGGAGGAAGAGGATGATTGAGTAGGGACCACCCATTTCAGCAGCAATTAAGAACAGAGGATTGAAACAGTGTAATTTTTGTTCTTGTCTTTCTTTGTTGTCTGTTAACGCACTGGAGAGTTTATCATAAAGTGATCAAGAGCTGTAAATATTACTGGGATGACTTGTTTTATTCTTAACTAAATATCTAGATAACATNCAGATGCACTCCTTCGTGCCTTTTCTGTACGCGCTCATTCAGTCACCCCACTTAGCCATGACACTGCTTCCACTGTACCCACTTTACCTTATCAAGTGTCAGAAAGGGCTGAACTCAGGACATGAAGGCTCTAGCACAGCTTCTCTGTTTGGTGAGTGCTCAAAGTGGGACAATGAAATAACTTTTTTTCACATAGAAAAGCTGAATAACTGTTGTGTCTCTCATTAGGGAAAGAACTAAATTTGAGCTGACAAAGACACATGAACCGAGTGAGTGATACTTAGCTTGAGATTCCTCCAAATTGCTCTATATGGATAAGGTAGTATAAAAAGGTAATGATTTATAGACCCTATCATACAAATTTCTGCACATGCTCCTTTGCACCTTTTCTGTATGCGCTTCTCTGCACCTTTTCTGTACACGCTCATTCCGACCTCCCCACTTAGCCATGACACCACTTCCACTGTACCCACTTTACCTTATCAGGTGTCAGCGGGGCTGAACTCAGGACATGAATGCTTTAGCACAACGTCTCTGTTTGGTGAGTGCTCAAAGTGGGACAATGATAGAATTTTTTTTCATGTAGAAAAGCTGAGTAACTGTTGTGTCTCTCATTAGGGAAAGAACTAAATTTGAGCTGACAAAGACACATGAACCGAGTGAGTGATACTTAGCTTGAGATTCCTCCAAATTGCTCTATATGGATAAGGTAGTATAAAAAGGTAATGATTTATAGACCCTATCATACAAATTTCTGCACATGCTCCTTTGCACCTTTTCTGTATGCGCTTCTCTGCACCTTTTCTGTACACGCTCATTCCGACCTCCCCACTTAGCCATGACACCACTTCCACTGTACCCACTTAACCTTATCAAGTGTCAGAAAGGGCTGAACTCAGGACATGAAGGCTCTAGCACAGCTTCTCTCTGTTCAGTGAGTGCTCAAAGTGGGACAATGAAATAATTTTTTTTTCACGTAGAAAAGCTGAATAACTGTTGTGTCTCTCATTAGGGAAAGAACTAAATTTGAGCTCACAAAGACACATGAACCAAGTAAGTGAGTGATACTTAGCTTGAGATTCCTCCAAATTGCTCTATATGGATATGGTAGTATAAACAGGAAATGATTTATAGACCCCTATCATATAAATTTCTGCATGTGCTCCTTTGCACCTTTTCCATACATGATCATTCCAATCCCCACACTTAGCCATGACACCACTTCCACTGTACCCACTTTACCTTATCAAGTGTCAGAAAGGGCTGAACTCAGGACATGAAAGCTCTAGCACATCTTCTCTGTTCAGTGAGCATTCAAAGCAGTACAGCAAAATAACGAGCGTATTTGAGATTATTTTCATTTTAATAGTCTTGAACATTTCCAGACCTAACATCAACCTAAGTTTCTAAACAGCAAGAAAGCTTAAGGTCAGGCAGCTTCCAGAGGAATCTTCCAAATATTTAAAAACCTTTACAACACTGAACATTTCTGACATGGCTACAAAACAAGGACAAGTGGCAGAATTCTTTGGTTTTCAACCTACATTCTCTCGGTTGCAGAGAAGCTGTTTGGAATGTGGATCGTGTTCTTGGATTATCCAGCACCTGTTTGCCTCTACCAACAGTTTTGTAACATCACAGGTACAAATGTAAAATTTCAAATGAGCCAACATTAAAAAAAAATCTGGAATTTTTTTGGTTTTTTTTGTTCAACACCTCCAGTACCATTGAGTTTTCTCACCAGAGATGGCAGGCAGAATACCACGAGGCAGGCAGGGCCACGAGGACGATCAGAGGGCTGGAGCACCTCTCCTATGAGGAGAGACTGAAAGAGTTGGGGCTGTTGAGTCTGGAGAAGAGGAGGCTCCGGGGGACCTTCTTGTGGCCTTGCAGTATCTGAAGGGGGCCTACAGAAAAGCTGGGGAGAGTCTTTTTAGGCTATCAGGTAATGAGAGGACTAGGGGTCATGGAGCAAAGCTGGAGGTGCGGAGATTCAGCCTGGATGTGAGGAAGAAGTTGGTCAGCACGAGAGTGGTGAGAGCCTGGAATGGGTTGCGCAGGGAGGTGGTTGGGGCCACATATCTGGAGGTGTTTAAGGCAAGGCTGGATGAGGTGGTGGACAGCCTAATCTAGGGTAGGGTGTCCCTGGGCATGGCAGGGGGATTGGAACTAGATGATCCTTGTGGTCCCTTCCAACCCTGACTGATTCTATGATTCTATGACTCTTAGCCACGATAATGTTCCAGTCGCTGCTTCTAAATATAGTTAAGAATGCTCAGCTGAGTAACAGAGGTAACTTGGCTACCCTCAGTGGAGAGGCCAGCTATAATAGGATGCTTAGAGAATGAAGGCAGGAAGGTCACCTACTGCAATGACCTTGCTTTCTTAATAACAAAAGGAGAAAGGAAGAAATATCAAAACCAAGTGTTAGCAGCCTAACAAAATCCAGCGGCTTCTTACGATCCACCAGTTTTGTGGTATGCTTGGTCAGGAATTGGTGTACAGATGCAACTTAGAAACCATTCTGAAATTGCTCTTTAAGGCAAAGGTATCTTGACACCCATATTTCGCAGAATTAATGAAACTTACAGACAATCACATTTAGGTCTTTCTGTGTCGCATAGTGCTCTCTGCTTAAACAGCTCTGCTAGTAAATTCATTTCACTTGGCAAACTAGTTTTTTCTAAATAAAAAATATTAAATTCAGTACATGAAGAGGATTTAGAGGATACGACACTTAACAGCAAAGCTGCTGCTAGCCAGGTGGTACTTTGCATGAAGGAGAATTCAGAAAATATTGGCATCACTGGATTAGGATCAGATTCAGATAAGGCTGAATGACTTGAAAAAGGTGGAGTGAAATAGAAGGGAGATGTCCAGTTGCTGTGTCCAGTTCTGGGTCCCCCAGTTCAAGAGGGACATATGACTGCTTGAGAGAGTCCAGTGCAGAGCCACAAAGATGATAAGGGAATGGAACATCTCTCTTATGAGAAAAGCCTGAGGGAGCTGGGGCTCTTTAGCTTGGAGAAAAGGAGACTGAGAGGTGACCTCATCAATGTTTATAAATATGTAAAGGTGAATGCCAGGAGGATGAAGCCAGACTCTTCTCAGTGATGCCCAATGCAAGGACAAGGGGCAATGGTAGAAGCTGAGGCATAAGAAGTTTCATGTAAACATGAGAGATTTTTTCACAGTGAGGGTGACAGAGCACTGGAGCAGGCTGCCCAGGGGGCTTGTGGAGTCTGCCTCTCTGGAGATACTCAACACCTGTCTGGACGTGTTCCAGTGTGACATGCTCTAGGTGATCCTGCTCTAGGAGGATGAGCTTTTGAGGTCTGTTCCATCCCCTTACATTCTGTCAAAATAATTTTCACATCAAAAAAATATTTTAGTCATTTGTACTCCTCCTTTTTGATTTAGTTGGGGTGGGTTCCCCACCTCTAGCTGATCTGAGTTATGAAAAACTTCTGCATCACTCATACTCAAAGTATTATGAAGCTATTTGCAAGGTAGAATATTTGCAAAACTTTGGAACAGCAGTTGAAGCTTGCCTGCTTGCTCTTAAAACTGAAGAAGCATGAGTGACCCTTATGCACCTCTCTGTTTTCACTGTGTCAGAGGTGGTCCCTTTCTTTATCTGTTCTTCTCTTGGAACCTTTCATTGCTTTTCAGCAAGGTGTGAAGGAGCAGGACACAAATCTAATATAAAAACCTAATAATTTCACGTGCTTCATATTACAGTTCTATTTTTGCATGATAGATTCTTGGTCTTGTGCATGATTTGTATCGTGATACTACTCTATCACATTTTTCATAGTCTCTCTTTTCCCTAGTTGGCCACATTCCATTTATCTGTTCCCTGTTTTTTGTCTCATGTCTTGCATTAAGTACATATAGAACTTTTTTTGATTGTTGTAATAAAGACTACTATGCAAAGGTAGGTGGGATAAAAGGGGTTTGTACTGAGAAAGCTCTCAGCAGCACAGTTTGTGTTAATGTGTGGTCTATTTGGTACAAAATATTCAGTGTTCTTGTGATGGTATGAAACCTTTTAATCGCTATCGTTTCTCCTATGAAATTTTTATCTGATGTAAAATAAGTTTGGGTCTGGATATTACTTCTTCATCTTCTCTTTTTGACTAACCAGATGCCCAGTAGTATATTTATTCTTCTGATTTTTGTTCCAGGTTTGATGTAGAATTGTTTAGTGACCAAGCTCTGTTTCCACTGTCAGTAATGTTCCTACCATTTATAACACTGTGTAAAATGCAGTCTCTCTTTCATCAGTACTAATGGAAGTGAATGATAGTATGAGGTGATGGAAACATTTTATTTCCTAAACACTTCTCAGTTTGCTATTGATTTTGGTTACTCTGGAGGACTGATCTTTCACAGCTGTTGCAAAATGTGAGTGAGTTCTTTTCCCTGCTCTGCAGCTATCTGCTTTCTCCTAAACTCTTCTGTGGCACAAAAGAGTCTTTTTAAAATGTCACAAATATAAAGGAATTTAACTTGGCATTAAATGTAAACATTTTGCCGCCGTTGTTTATGGAAGAAATCGAAAGTTTAGGTATGACAGGGTGAAAAAAGATAAATATTGAGCAACCTTCTTGTAGAAACAGGAATACCAGTTGCACATAGTTTATTCTTTGTGAACTATCTTGCATTCACTTTTATCAGCTACTACTTGAAAATAGTTGGGGCTTTACTCTTATATAATTACAGTAACTATTCCTTTTACTGTCTGCTTTTGTTTTTTTGCAAACAAGCTTTGTCAGATATAATGTAGAAAATAACTAAGTAAGTTTGGCGTGTTCTAAGACTAGTGAAAACTATCTATGTATGTATACCTAGTTTTATCTTGATGTACATGCATATCTATTTCTATCTAAATATGCCTAGAAAAATGGTTGCATATGCATAAAATTGCCTAAAGCCCTCTACGATATAAAATACCAGGATAGGTTTTAAACGAGATATCTTTGCTTTTAGAAATGGTTTTCCGCTGAGAGTTAGCACTGGACACTAGTGCATACATATGGAAGCACAATGTTGATTCAGATGGAAGAGGAAATATCAATTTAGATTGAGGAATGTGTTCCCTATAATCCTCCCTGTTCTCAGTTATTCTTACAGAGCTTTACAGAGGAGCTCGTAGCGATGGAGCGGGAATACTAACTTCGGTAGCAGATGTGAGCCTGAAGCTTATTACATGTTTCACCAGATGTTACATTTATCTTTAGGGCAACCTTCTGGTTTGCTTTTTTTCATATCAAACACTGTGAGAAATAGAATGTATTTTAAATGTGTTATGGGTATTTGGAGATAAAGGAATCCTTTAACAACCTGAGGAAGCGTTGTAAGGAGGGCCACAAAGATGCTCAGAGGGCTGGAGCACCTCTGCTATGAGGACAGGCTGAGAGAATTGGGGCTCTTCAGCCTGCAGAAGAGAAGTCTTCCAGGAGACATTATCATAGCCTTCCAATATCTGAAGGGGGCCTACAGGAGGGCTGGGGAGGGACTACTCACAAGGTCTTGTAATGACATGACAAGGGGCAATGGGTTTAAACTGGCAGAGGGGAGATCTAAACAGGAAGTTTGGAGGAAGTTCTTCATAGTGAGGGTGGTGAGACACTGGAACGGGTTGCCCAGGGAGGTTGTGGCTGCTCCCTCCCTGGAGGTGTTCAAGGCCAGGCTGGATGAGGCTTTGAGTGACCTGTTCTAGTGGGAGGTCTCCCTGCCTATGGCGAGGGGTTGGAACTGGATGATCTTTGAGGTCTCTTCCAACCTAAACCATTCTATGATTCTGTGATTTCAAAAATATGTTTCTTCTAAACCGTGTTTCAGCAAGATACTTTATAATTCCGTGTATTGATCCAGTTTGATTTGCACTAAGATTGCTTGTTAAAGATGATGTAACCCTAAACTGAGCAGATTTTTTTTTTATATGTAAACTCATTGTCTACTTTTATATTTCTTTATTAATATTTCCTGTGATTTAATATCTTATGTTAAATTTGTTCCCAGCTTAAAGTAGGCTTTTTGTTGAAGAAGCCTTGATGCTTTCAGTAATAACCGTGAATCTCAATAAGAGATCCCTTAGACAGAAGGATTCATTTGGTAGTTGTGGAAAGCTATTGATCTTTGGGCTGCTTCTGTGACTCACTGTTTTTGCACAGTGGCCATAACCACTGTGCAGAATAGGAGATCAGAAATTCAACTGCTTTCCAGCACCTGCTCATGTACTTAAAGCTCTGCTGTCCTTGATACGCTCTAGTTATTGGATAGTTCTAAAGCTGATGTGTGTGTGGTGGCAGTTAATGAAAGTTTTAGTACTTGTGACTTGCAGTTCAGGAGTATAACAAAACCATATTTTTCAAGGTCTTACCAGTGAAAGTTGTATGGGGCAGCCAGTGAAGTATCTGTGAAGTCTCTCTAGTGACTTCGCTCATCAAGCACACTTAATGATGCACCAGCTCTGCCTGCTGTTTTTTTTTTTCTTTCATCACCATATTGGTTCCCTGAAAAGAGAAGTTTGTTGTTTGGGAGGGAAAAAAAAAAGGACTATTTTAGTCAACTTTAGCTGGAAGGTAGGTAGGAGCCAAGTAAACACTTAAATCTGACTCTCTATTACACTTGAGTTCTGGAAAAAGCTGTCAGACTTTGCAAAATCAAACAAAGATCGAGTGCAATTCTTGCACTTGAAATGCAGTATTGGAAAACAACTTCTTTATTGCTCTTGTCCTTGAAAGAAGTTTTTGAACTCTTGTGTAAGATGGAGCAGGTCTCAACAAAGACTATTCTGTGTGCTTGTCCTTCCATTTGTGGATCTCTCCTTTGTGCTGTGCAAACATCTCTTCCCCTTTGGGTCTTAATTACATAGCTTTCTTGTAACAGCTACAATTGCTTACATAGAAAAGTAATATCGGGAGAATATTTTGTGTATTTGTAGCTATCACTTAAACCAACAGCTGGCTACCAGAGTCAGTGTGATGTGATCCAGCAGTTGTGCTCCAAAACAGAACTGGGAAGTCTATTTTAAAGGCAAATGGACGTATCAAGTCTGGGGTAGGGTTTCTGTTCCTCCTCAGGCTTCCGTCGTGAGAAAGGAGACCTTGATGCTGAACTTGCATTGCTGCGTGGCTTTGTGGGGATAGAGGAGAAGAGAGAATGTTGCTTGGACTCTGCTTTTCCTTTAAATAAAACAGTGGAGCAGGGAAAGTTTCAGTTGTGTTGGCGTGGTTATATTGCTGATTTAGCCAGTTGCCTAAAAGTCTCACTGAAGAGTTGTCCATTGTATCAAATGGTATCATTTAGTGTGGATTGAGTTATGGTAGGTCCCTGGTGGAAGGGTGGATTTATGGAATCATTGTGGATTCAGCTCTCCCACACTGAGGTTTTGGTAGTGCAATTGTCAGTTTGTTGAGGGTTTCTGACTCGCAAGACTCTGGTGAGGCCATTTGCCACATGGAGTCTTCTCTTCTAACCCAGCCAAGGAGTGGGACACTATTTCCAAGACTCCTCAATGCTAAATGTAAAAATTCAAGAAAGGTTATTTACAGAAATGCAGACTTAGACTCTTAAGCTAAACAATAACTGAACTATTTACTATGCAGGACAAAAAAAAAAAAAAAAAGTTCTTTTATTATGCTGCCAGCTAATGGAGTCTAGTTGGTGTTTATGATTAAGGGCTCTGCACACACCACAAGCTCTATGTCTATGTGGATATATTAATGCTCTCTAATAAGCATGCTGTGGCTCACAGTCTTCCTACAGAAAGAAGGGATTTTTACTTAAATTTTCAGTCCCCTTGAGCATATTCTTGTGATAAAATATGGAGGAGCTGTTAGAAACACAAATTGCAGTTTTTAAGTAGCTGTTTGGAGACTCCGGGAACAGTATAAACATCTTTCCTCTGAGGCATAGAACATCTGACAAAGTTTGCAGTGTGTCCTGCTGGCTCTTGATTCTGTGATTGTGATGCATAGAAGTAAAATAAATTGGGTAGTTAAAAGTAATTATTTTATGTAAACAGAATTTGAGCTTAATCTTAATTATCACCTTTCCAGATACTTCAGAGCTGCCATTCATCAGGTCATTGAACTTCTGTTGTTGTGAACTGTTTTCCGATATGAATGTACATCTATGGCTTGTAAATTTTTGGGTTTCAGTGAAATTCTTCAGAAAATATCATTCTTGTAAAATTAGGATTTTATTCTGATTATATTATTATTTAAGAGAATTTATTGACTTGGGCTGCAAATTTATTTCTCAGTCTTCTTGATTTAAATGCATTTTTAAACAGGAGATCATGGTCAGTGCACTGAGATGCTTTTGAATTTGTATTTCTTTCTGCCATGTTTCCCCATCTGTTGAATAAAATGAATTCTCTAGGCCTTTCTTTTCAAGTCCTCTTGACATTGCAGTTCAGTGTTATTCAGTGCTTGGCTTTGTTTCCGTTCTGTCCTTTGACAGTTCTGTATTTTCATGTTTGCTTACCATATTGAACTGCAGTTGAAAATCTAAGCACAGTTTGTGAAGCAAAATATTTTTGAGCCGGCTTACCCATGTTAATTTTTTTGAAACCATTTCTGCTGTATTTTTGACATTCAATGAGAGAGGCTAAAATAAATATAGACTGCGGCTGTTAAACAAAGATTTTTGTACCTATTGTGGCCAGTGCCTTGTTTGCATTTGAAAAAGTATTTAGGTTGAATCCTTTTGAGAGTTATATACTGCTCTGCATAATTGCTTCAAAAGTTTTCAATAACTAGCAAAACCGTGAATGCAGAATGAAATTAAATGTTTTCGAAACACAAAAAGTCTCCTTTGAAATTTCACACGATGGTTGTTTGTTTCTAAAAGCTCGTGTTTTGCTCAAACCAAACTTAGATTACTTAAGCCACCATAATTTTTCTTAGTATGTAGCAGAACTTTTGGGAACTTGGCCCCTGAAATATAAACAACAAAAAAACCCCCAACAAACAAACAAAACAAACAATAGCATTTTGTGTGACTTGAATTACAGTTTGGTGGGTTTTTTTATTATTTGTTTCTTTACCATGTTCTAACTTAAGCCATTTTTTCTGCTCAGAGTATCACGGAATAGCTCACGTTGGAAGGGATGTGTAGAGGTCTCTGGTCCAATGCCTCTTCTCAGAAGCAAGGCCAACTGGAACAGGTTGCTTAAGGATTTATAGATTTGGTTTTTAATCATCTGTGAGGGTGGAGATTCCTCCAACTCTGGACAACCTAATCTGAAGTTTGTCCCATTCCCACAGCTTATTATTTACCAAAAAAAAAGAAAGAAAAAAAAAAAGTATTTTCTTCCCCTTACATTTAAGATGGATTTCCTGTGCCTATTACCTCTGATCCTGTCTTTGCACACCATTGAGATAGGTCCAGGTCTTCCTTCTTTATATCCCTGTCTCTTCCATGCTTAAGTATTTATGCACATGATTAGGATTCCCTGGTGCCTTTTCTTCTCCAGACTAAACAGCCTTAACTCTCCCAGCCTCTCTTTTTATGACAGATGTGTCCATCCCAGGTCATCTTCATGGTCTGTTGCTGACCTCTGTCCAGTAAGATCATGTCTCTCTTGTACTGGGTGTGCTGGTTTGAACTAATTGGAGGATTTGCATGACAAATTAGACTATAGGTTGAGAAGAGCAAAATACTGATGGTGCTACTTCACTCATAGCTTTACTGAGAAAGAAAAAAAAATCTGTTTAAGAGTTGTAACCCAAATACAGATAAGTCAGATGGTTTCTGACTGCTTTGGGCTGTGGCTCTTGCATGGCTCTTTCTCTCTGCCTTTTGTAGCTGAATCTGGATAATTCCACTAACTTCTTTCCTGCTTGCTAACTCCCCTGGCTGATCTGCCTTTGCTTATTTGCTTCATGAAACAGATGGTGAGATAAGATTGGGGAAGGGGGGAAGGTGGTAGGGGTGGTTAGAAACCCCTCTTAGGATTTTGATCTCTGGGAGGGCTGTGGTGTTTCTGTATTATCTTTTTACTGTATATATCTGTAAATATCTGTTATGTTGTCCGCTAAGACCCCCATAGTCTTTTTTTGCAGTTTCTTTCCATCCAGTCAGCCTCAGCATATGCTGGTGCCTTTGGTTAATCCCTCTTCAGAAGCAGATTTTGCGTTTCCCTTTGCTGAATTTTGAGATTCCTTTCAGACTATTTCTCAGGTCTGTTGAAGCCTCTCTGGATGTCAGCACAAATGTCTGGTGTATCAGCTGCTCCTCCCAGTTTTATATCACTGCACTCTTGCTGAGGGTGCACACTGTCCTATCATCCAGGTCATTAAGGAAGATGACAGATGAGTGTTGGACCCGGTATTGACCCCTGGGGCGTACCACTAGTGACTGGCCCCTGGATGGACTTTGTGCTGCTGATCCTGCACACCTCATCATTGTGTTTTTTATCTGCAGTCTGTTTTATCTGCAGTTTGGATAGTATTAATGTCGATGAACTTCTTTCCCTTCAGATTTAGTTCATGTTTTAAAATTTTGGCAGTCAGTGAAATATGAGTTACCACCAAGTGATTCAGTGATTCATCTTTTCCTCAAACAGGGTTGTTCTGCTTTGGAGCTGTGTTCAGATTCAATGGTAAATGATGTCCCAAGGGTTTATAATCTTCAGAGAAGGAACAGGATTGGAAAGAATTGACTTGTAGAGCCCTCATCAGGTGGTCCTTCAGCTAAGTGAGCAGTGGAACTGCAGCCTCCTGCCTCCAGCTCTGATGTCCTGTATATTACAGTGCTTTTTCTCTTGTTAGAGAATTGATTACAGGTGATCTATCCCCTTGCTTCCTGGCTTTTTTTTCTCATGTACAAAACTTACTTCAAGTTTATAACTTCCTCCTTGGCACAGTGCACTACTGCCTGTTTAAACAGGGTGTGAGTTTAGTTCTTGGCCACTTTAAAAGAACAATCCACACTTAGATACGAAAGTTGCTATGTTGCTGAAATCCCAGCTTTGGCTTGCAGGATCCTGCCATATGATGTTACAAGCCCTAGAAAGGGGAGAAACTCACCCTAGCTCTCTCATGTAGCTTGATCGAAAAGCCACGAGCTCTATTTTTCTAGATTTAATATTCTTAAACTGTGGAGGTTTTTAGTTTTGTTTAAATTATTTGGTATCTTTTGCATTTCAACATATTGCACGATCTCAACTCGTTAGATGCCAGAGGCTATTTATGAGAAAGCATAACTGACTTTCACCTCAAATATCTAACCACTTCTGTTTTTATGGTTCCTCTTGCTGTGCTATGGAAAAGACCTTTTTTGAAACTGGCCTGAATTCATTGTTTCTCTGAGGACACATTGAAGAAGTTATACTAACAGGCCTGCTGTAGAAACTGCTGAGTAATACCAATGGTAATGCCGGTCAGTAGATACTGTGCAGTGTTATGATCTCTGTTATGGAAGGGGTTATTATTAATTCTTGCAATATGATTTTCCAAAATTAATATTGTTTATTAATTTTCGATATCCAAACCTTTCCATCCCCGACCACTTATTTTTAATATTAAATATTATTAATATTTTAAATATTAAACAGGTTTGATTGTAGCATTTATGGAATGATTACATAAACATCATCTAGATCTAGAAGTACCTATTAAGATGCATAAACAAATCAATTTTTTACTAACACTGGAAGATCTCTTGCAGTCAGTAGTGCCGCTTGGCCATTAGATGGAACTTTCTGCTTAGAGCAGAATCTAAGCAATATGGAAAGCTTGCTCACAAGTATTACTTCTTCCTTCTTGTGGGGTTATCAATAAATTTGAAGTACTCAGAACACTTCCAGGGTTTCTGGCTGGTCTGGCCGCTGGCTGCTGCTGCTGGCTGCAGATGGTAGCTGTGGCTGAGACTTGATTCATCCCAGGCTTCTCAGGCTGCTGAGTGAAGAAGGGGGAGTGCAGACAGTTTTCTGACCTGTTCCTGGCTTTTCTATGATCTCCATACCTCTAGGCTTGGTGGTCTACAGGAGATGCAGGCTGCTGTAGGTGCAGGCAGACATCTTGCAATGTGTCTCAGCAGATGTGTATCTCACGCTGCTAATTGTGTGAAGGCAATTCAAGTTGCTCCTGGGAAGACTCAAGGGTTCCAGGGTGGGATATAGCTAATCTATATAACATTAATAAGGATTTACAGGCACGGATGCAGAACACAGAATACTAGCAAAATCATGGCAGAAGCATAAGCATGGCAAAGGCACACTGTGTTATCTGCTTATCTGCTTTTAGTATCAATGCCTGAGATTGATTGGACCCTTTTGGACATTAGCATATCCAATCAGAGTGGCAGTAAGCCAAGTCTTACCATATTTGGGTGAAAGCGTAGGTTTGCTTATACCATATAGGGGAAGAACATAGGCCCAGCACAGGCATAGCATGAGGCTATTGTGTGCACCTTGTTTACCAGGAGTTGCAAGCAGGAGAGAAACAAGATATATAAGCCAGAGTGCTCAGACTGCATGGCACTGTTTCTTTATTCCCTTGTCCTGCCAGTTGCTTCTTCCCCAAAGACAGAGGGAAGGCAGAAAAACATGTCTAGGCAAGCCAGCACACATACAGGCGTATTTGAACCCTTCAGGTCATGACAGTCCCTAATTGCAGCACTAAAACACAGTGAAATAGCAATTTCTGTTTTGGACAGTGATATGAATTCAGAAGATGGATTTAATTTTTTTGTTTTGGGAGAGGGAGGAGTAGAGACAAAGCATATAGTACTGTGAACAAAGACATGCTGTCAGGCATGGGAGAACTTCTTTACTGTAAGGGTCACAGAGCACTGGAACAGGCTCCCCAGAGAGGTTGTGAAGTCTGCTTCTCTGGAGATTTTCAAGGCCTGTGTGGATGTGTTCCTATGCGAACTGTGCTAGATTGTATGGTCCTGTTCTGGCAGGGGGGTTAGAATCTATGATCTCCTTGGGTCCCTTCCAGCCCCTAACATCCTGTGATCCTGTGTGGTGTTCATTGCCGAGAAGTTATCTCTCCACTACTTATTGTTGAACTTGCTTTACAACACCCTTTCCCCCATGTATATAAAAGTACAACAATGTGTAGTAACATTTACAATGGTGTGCACCTTTATTCTTGCTTAAATGCATATTTAAACTGGGGAGAGGAGGTGTTTGTATATATTCTGTATTCTCCTCTTCCTCCCCCTCCTGTAAGAGATGCTGAGAAATCTGATTTGCTTGTGAAGAAAATGGGCTCTGTAAGACTGTCCTGGGGTCTAGATCCGCTGTGTTCATCACTGTGGCTTAACTGATGGACTAGAGAGCACAGGTATTCAGGTTGTCCAAGACAAGGCTGAAAATCTGATGCAGAGGGCTGCAGCAGCTCTGCTATGAGGACAGGCTGAGAGAGTTGGGGCTTTTCAGCCTGGAGAAGAGAAGGCTTCCAGGAGACCTTATAGTAGCCTTCCAGTATCTGAAGGGAGCCTACAGAAGGTCTGGGCAGGGCCTATTCATAAGGTCTTGTAATGATAGGACAAGGAGTAATGGGTTTAAACTGGCAGAGGGGAGATTTAAATGGGATGTCAGGAGGAAGTTCTTCACAGTGAGGGTGGTGAGACACTGGAACAGGTTGCCCAGGGAGGTTGTGGCTGCTCCCTCCCTCGAGGTGTTGAAGTCCAGGTTGGATGAGGCTTTGAGTGACCTGTTCTAGTGGGAGGTGTCCCTGCCTATGGCACAGGGGGGTTGGAACTGGATGAGCTTTGAAGTCCCTTCCACCCTAAGCCATTCTATGATTCTATGGATAATGATTTTCTGATCAGAATGTCATGTGGTGTAAGCTCTTGCTGCCTGCTATCCTCCATGGCTACTAAAATATTTCATCCTCAATACCCTGCTCATGTTGCCATATGTTATGTTGACATTTACATTGCATTATTTGGCTTCAGGAATTAAAGGAGGTTGGCTTTCACATGCAAGAAGGGACTGTCTCTATCAGAATTATATTTAAGCTACAGCCAGCAGGTTCTAAAATGATTGTGCCATGACTGGCAGGGAGGACTTGATAAAAAGTCATATATTTTCATGGGATAAAAAAATGTCATGGCATCTAAATGAATTAGTATTGGAATCTTTTGAACCAATTCTTTCACAAGGCTTGAACCACTGCTCCTACTCTTCCTCAAAACTTGGATAGTTTTCTTCAGCCTCCCTAAAAAAGTATTACCCAGTCTTCTATTCATGAGCCCACCCACACAAAGTTTCCTTCACATTATTTCAGAAGCTGTAAACTCTCATGAGAGAGTTGAGAACAACTCTTGGTATCCAATGTGCTACCATAACATACTAGTGTAGCATAGATCCCTCATGAATATTTCATTTTATTTTAATTTTTACAAAGTTATTTCAGATACCCAGTTCTGGCCATCATTAGGCATGGGTCCCCTGCCTTCACATGTGCAACATAAGCCTTTGCACTCCATCTTGTGGAAATGTTCAGGTGGACAGGTTGTTTGGGTGTCCTTTCAGGAACCTACATGTTAAGCATTGAGTGCACCCTCAGCAAGTTTGCTGGCAACACCAAGCTGTGTAGTGCAGCAGACAGGCTGGAGGGCAGGGATGGCATCCAGAGGGACCTGGACAGGCTGGAGAGATGGGCACAAGCCAACCTCATGTGGTTCAACAAGACCAAGTGCAAGGTCCTGCATCGGCGTCGAGGCAATCCCAAGCACAAATCCAGTCTGGGCAGTGACTGGCTGGAGAGCAGCCCTGCAGAGAGGGACTTGGGGTGCTGGTGAAGGAGAAGCTCAACATGAGGCAGCAGTGTGCACTTGCAGCCAGAAAGCCAACCAGAGCCTGAGCTACGTCAGGAGAAATGTGGCCAGCAGTTCAAAGGAGGTGATTCTCCCCCTCTACTGTGCTCTGCTGAGACCCCACCTGGAGTACTGCATCCAGTTCTGGAGCCCCTGGGACAAGAGGGATGGGGACATGCTGGAGTGCATCCAGAGGAGGGCCATGAGGATGCTCAGAGGGCTGCAGCACCTCTGCTATGAGGACAGACTGAAAGAATTGGGGCTGTTCAGTCTGGGGAAGAGAAGGTTCTGAGATGACCTTATTGTAGCATTCCAGTATCTGAAGGGGGCCTACAAAAAAAGTTGGGCAGGGACTTTTTAAGATGTTAGGTAGTGACAGGACTAGGGGGAATGGAGCAAAGCTAGAGGTGGGGAGATTAAGACTGGATGTGAGGAGGAAGTTCTTCAGCATGAGAGTGGTGAGGGCCTGGAATGGGTTGCCCAGGGAGGTGGTTGGGGCCCTTCCCTGGAGGTGTTTGCAGCCAGGCTGGCAGAGGCTGTGGGCAGCCTGATCTGGGGTAGGGTGTCCCTGGGCATGGCAGGGGGGTTAGAACTAGGTGATCCTTGTGGTGCCTTCCAACCCTGACTGATTCTATGATTCTATATGTTAGCACCAGGATATGAAAAGTTGATTTTCCCTCCATCTTTTAAAGAATTGTAAGTGATGCTGCATGTGCCTATCTCCTGTGTACTGTTTGTAGCTCAAGGACTAAACTGTAATCTGTCATTCTCAGATCTTTCTGTCTGCAAGCTGAAGAAGGATAAAGATTTTTTCACAAGGTAGGGACTGCAGGCAGGGGACTTGATCAATCATTTTGTCTGAAAGCCAGTGCTTGGGAAAGCAAACAACTGACCTTGGATCTCATAGGAGAGAGATCTTTTGTCATCTGCCTACTGTGTGGAACTTTGCTCAGATTCTGATTTACTTGTACCTTGTATGAATTAAAATTAGGCTGCTCATAGCTTGAGGACTTTGTTAACAGCAATGAGGAGTGCATGTAAACAGCAGTGCAGAGATCCAAGTGGAGCTTGGTGCTTTCATATGGTTTCATCTCTAGCTGGATGGAATGTTTCAGTCTGTCTTTGTGTCATGGACAGTTAGATGGCTACCTGCTCAATGGGATGTCTTACAGAGAGGTGTCAGGTATTTTTAAAGAGTGTTTTAAGAGATCCACTGAAATGTACGTGTGAGATTATGTTCATCTAAGTACAAAACCTCATTGACCTTATTGCTGTCTACAACTACCTAAAAGGAGGTTGTAGCCAGTTTGGACTTGGTCTCTTCTCCCAAGCAACCATCAATAGAATGAGGGGGGACAGTCTCAAGTTGTGCCAGGGGAGGTATAGCCTGGATATTAGGGGGAAGTTCTTCACAGAGGGTAATTTCCCATTGGAATGGGCTGCCCAGGGAGGTGGTGGAGTCACCATCCCTGCAGGTATTAAAAAAAAGACTGGATGGAGCACTTAGTGCCATTGGATAGGGCTGGGTGATAGGTTGGACTGGATGATCTTGGAGCTCTCTTCCAACCTGGCTTATTCCTATTCTATTCTATTCTGTTCTATGCTATGCTATGCTATCCTATTCTATCGGTCCTAGTTATTCCTTTGAGTGAGGGGTGAGAATTAAGTGCTATACTTACTGAAAAGAAAGAAGTTAATACAGCATTTTGCTGCTGTCTGATCAGTGACTAACAGTACTTAGTCTAGGTAAAACTGGTAGACCTCATGAAACTGATGTGAATTTAGGAGGCTGTAGGTGTAAGGGACAAGCCTGAAATGCCAGTGCTGAGAATATGGACAGTGACAAATCGTGTCCCAAAAGAAGGACAAAATGGAAGTTGTACAAAGGGTCTAGTATCACACTGGAATGATCTTTGTCTCTCTCTTTCATTTTTTCCCTATCTGTCTCTCTAAATGACACAAAACCTACCTTGATTTCCCATAAAGTCACATAGCTAATCACAGAGTACTTGTTCAATAGATATGCCCCATTACAGTTGATGTTTATGCATGGCCCTTCAGTATTATTTCACCTTTATCCACACAGAGGAGATTTGGGAATCTGAGTCACTTCCCCACAGGTGGGAGCAGTAGATGTTAACTGTTTCAAGCCTTCCTGGTGCATGAGGAGATCATGTTCCGCATAAAAAGGACCCTGATGGAAGAAGCTGCAAACCTGAAGCCCAAAGACATGTTTGTTTTTTGGTTTCGTTTTTCATTTTTTTGGTTGGTTGTTTGGAGGGTTTTGGTTTTTTTTCTTCCAAGTGCACTCAACACATTAGAAAGCTCAAGAGATAGTTGTATGATTTTGATTCAGAAGGTGTGTTGAGGGGAGTAGCTACCATATTTTGGTAAAAACCAGAGCATATCTTGACTGATACTCTCAGCCAGATGTTTAACATCTCAGATGGACAAATGGAGATTGCAGCAAACAGCTTGGGTAACTTTCAACTGAAGGAACAGTCTGCAGCAACTGGGTTAAAACATAGCTTTTTTCGTTTGGGATTTTTTTTGGAATCTTGATTTGCTATAAGGATAGTTCAAGAAAATTGTTGTATGAAGGCTGTCTGCTTCAGCATTCAGATCGCATTTTGTGCTCTTGAAACTTAAGAAGGATGTGAAAGATTCTTCAAAATAGACATGGATATTTAATACCAAGCTATCAGAAAACATCTTGACAAGATGGGTGTTTTGGCTTGAAGTAAGCTGTTGAAGATGTCCCTCCTCTTCTCTCTGCCCTTTTGAGTTTTTGCAAGGCAAACACTTAAGAGTGGGACAAAATACCCAAACTGAAGTATTACAACCCCCCAAAACTTTGTCTGCTTTTCAAGAGGAATTGGGGAGACTTAAAAGTCCCTGTATCTGCTTAAATGAAGTCATTACTGTTTTTCTTCAAACTGTGAAGCATTCTAAACCCCCTAATACTTTGTCTGCTTTTCAAGAGGAATTGGGGGGGACTTAGAAGTCCCCAAACTGCTTAAATGAAGTAATTATTGTTTTTCTTCACTTATTGAAAAGTTGCTGATGAAATGAGGCAGAGCTGAAATGCAGTGTATGACAGTACAAAGTGCAGTGATTGCAGAGTTGTTTCTGTGTGTCTGTTCCCACTCTGCTCTCATTAAATATGAAAGTCTGTGTTGCATTAAAAAAATGTATAAAAATGATCGTGTCGTTCACGAATCTTTGAACATCTAGAGTTTTTTTCCCCTGATAACTTATTTGAACAATTTAAAAATAAAAAAAAAAGTCATTAAAATACATTAATCTGATTGACATTTTATGTAGGAAAGGATTTATATTTTCACCACATTTTTTTGGTGTTATTGTGGACCTGAGTGCTTTGTAACTTGTAGCAAGAATATAAGTATGTTGTTAATTTAATGCTTTCTTAATGCTGTTAATACTGTGTAAAGAAAGAGCTTTTTAACTGTTCGTTTGGCCTCACTAGACTAAAAAAGCAAAAAAATCAATGGCCAGTAAAAAACTTCAGCAGGATTTTGTCTTTTTCAAGGAGGTGCTTAGTCCAGATACAAGGTTACTCTAACATACAGTTGGTCTTTGACCTTGCCGGTTCCTTTTCGTGCCTTAAAGCCTGTTTGCATTTTTATCTGCTAGAATGATACTCATTGG
The DNA here is from genome assembly GCA_013396835.1 of Psilopogon haemacephalus. NCBI lineage: Eukaryota > Metazoa > Chordata > Aves > Piciformes > Megalaimidae > Psilopogon > Psilopogon haemacephalus. The sequence continues at coordinate 20,621 of VWZI01005231.1, forward strand.
TAAAAAAAAAAAATTGTAAGTAAAGGCTTTGAGGTGCTGAAGTTCGTGGGAATGCATTCCTAATAGAAAACATTTGAGGCTTTCATTAGGCAGTTGATGTTTATTAGGAAATGAGATAGCATCTCATCCTTTTACAAGGAAAGCAAGAATTAAGTTGCCCAGCTGGAATTTTTAGTAGTGTAATTTATTGCTGTCATGACAGTGTAGGCTGACTGAAACTTTTTTTTTTTCCTGATAAAGATTTTAATCTTGTATCAAATCTGTCTTCAGTCAACATAAAAATAGTTGTGTAGTGATCCAAATTGACACTTACGTGTGGGTAATGTTTACCTGCTGTATAGGAGGAGGTGGAGGATGAAGTGGTGAGTTTGTGTAAGATGCTGTGAAGATGGAGCTTTCTATATAAATGCCAAGAAAACTACTCCAAATACATGGCAGAAAGCCTTCAAAATATGCTGCATTTTCTTTTGGTAATTTGCTTCTTAAAAATCAAGGATAGGATAGGATAGGATAGAATTGGATATGATAGGATAAGTAGAATAGAATAGAATAGAATAGAATAGAATAGAATAGAATAGAATAGAATAGAATAGAATAGAATAGAATAGAATAGAATAGAATAGAATAGAATAGAATAGAATAGAATAGAATAGAATAGAATAGAATAGAATAGAATAGAATAAGTCAGGCTGGAGGAGATCTCCAAGATCATCCAGTCCAACCTATCACCCAGCCCTATCCAATGGCACTAAGTGCCCCATCCAGGCTTTTCTTGAACACCTCCAGGGATGGCAACTCTACCACCTACCTGGGCAGCCCATTCCAGTGCCAATCACTCTCTCTGTGAAGAACTTCTTCCTAATATCCAACCTATACCTCCTCCAGCACCACTTGAAATTGTGTCCCCTCATAGTGAAACAGTATTGCTTGATTTTTATATTCAATTCCAAGGTGCTTAATGTAAAATATACTTCTGAATTTAAAAACAATGCTTTTAGAAGCCCAAACTGTTTTAATGTTTCTAGAAGATAATATTGTAATGCTTTTGTCCGTTGGAACAATGTAGCATACCTTAGAAAACAGTTTTGCAAGTTATCCTTTCAGTCCTGCCCAACTTCTTTAGATCATTCTTGAGGCTCAGGTGTGTTTATTTAAAAACAGTACAAGTTTCTGTTATCTTGAGGTGTATAGAGAATTGTGTGGTCAGTGAAGTTGTCCAAAGGCTTATCTGAGTGCTTGTTCATGTGTTGAAAAAATCATAGAATCACAGAATGTCAGGGGCTGGAAGGGACCTCGAAAGCTCATCCAGTCCAACCCCCCCTGCCAGAGCAGGATCACCTATAGCAGGTCACACAGAAACATGTCCAGGCAGGTTTTGAATATCTCCATGATATGATAACTTGATTGGTTTGGTTACCTCCTATTTCAGTGGTTATGTGCTTAGACCACAGCCCCAAGCCTGCTGTCAGAAGACACTGGGTGAGTGCCAGCACATGTGCAGGATGTGGTGTGCTTCCATTTGCTGCTTTCCTGTTGTCCCGTCACGCACATCCCTGTGCTCCCCATTGCCTTGCTTTACTCCTTTTGGCTGAAAACTTGTCTTCATCCTCCTTAATTCCCACTAGCAACAGAGCTACGCTTTCCCACCTTGCTCTTGTGCTGGCCCACATTTTGGAGCCAGCTCTGTAAAGCAACAAGGTGGTGATGGGCAGTTACTGCCTGCTTTGGTGTGCGGTTCCTCACTCCAGCGCAGTTACCTCTGCCTGTACTGCTAAGCTGCTAGTTGTCAGCTCTGGTGGAGACTGTGCAAGAGTAACTGCTGTCTAAAGTGCTAGTAAATTAGTCTAGAGAGACACAGATAACTCCTGGGTAAGTATCTCCAGGCAGAAGCATTCTAAACATGTTGGTTTATTTTTTTTACCTTCCCATTGCTTTTCACTGGTCACATTACTGCTTGTGATACTTTATCTGAGCATCTCATACTTTTTCTTTAGAGCACAATATCACACAGGGATAGTAAATGTTAGCAAAACTAACACTGAGCTGTAATTGAGGTTAAAAATGAATGAGTTGACTGAGCATACACAGTAAACAGTTACTTTATGTTTTGCCTTTTCTGTTTCTCCCCTTCTTTCTCATAAAATGAAGAAGTTTTTTGCTTTAGAAGGCAGTAAGACACTAGCAAAGCCATGGTTCCTGTAGTGAGCATCTACTCATGAAAGGCAGTTGGGCTTGCTCTTACTCAAATAGTGGCATTGATGGCATAGGTGGACATAGTTATGCAGACTTGATTTCAATTTATCCCATAGTCTATAAAGAAGATGGAGATTTTCAGATGGTTTGCAGTTTTCCCACCACAATTGCTAACTTATGTAAGGAATTGTTATCTTTTAATTTGATCCACTTTGGACAAGTATTTTCTGCCTTTTTTTCTTTTCTTTTTCTTTTTTCCTTGAATATATCAATTAAGATGGAGTTGAACTAAGCCTTTTAACTCACTTTTGTTTTTGTGTTCTTATGATTGATTATAACTCTTGGACTTGTGCCTGTTTTCAGGTGATTTTTTTTTTTTTCCTATCCAGCTACTCACAGTCCCTAGTCTGCTTAGCTTCCAAGTTTAGAGGAGATCAGGTGCAGATCAGCCCACTACAGAAAAAGTGCATAAAATAGAGTACTGTTTTGTAACACTGACTTGATATTTCAGAAGAGGAAATGAATATTATTGAGGAAGGCAATATTTATTTTTAATTTTTTGTTTCTCTCTGAATAGGCGAATTGTTGAGTTGCTGAGCTTGTGCATTTGTCGTGGGAGAAGTGTGAGGAGGTTGGATACAGATAAAAATCTGCAAATATGTGCACACTTTAGCTTAAGTATTTTTTTTTTAGCAGTATCTAAAGGCTTTTTCAGATTAAACATTGCCTTTGCTGGAATTAACTATGAATCCTTCTTTCTCTTTGACCATCCTTTTTATTTGCCATTTTAAACCAGAGTTAAGTCAGTTGTGGTACTGATTATCTTTTGTATCTTCACAATTGGAATTATTATCAATAGATGCAGTCATTGTGATTCATGATGTTTTTTTTTTAGAAAATTGAGATATGTGTGTGTGGAGGGAAACTAATTAATCTGTTCTCTCTGTAATACTCTGTGCTTAATTAAATAAATCAGTTTTCCCTTCTTTTCAAATGCATACGCTGGTTCCTTGAACTAGCATCTGCTAACTTGTTTTAGTCATTGAAGATAGTGTCTGAATCATACATGTGGTTTGGCAAAGCTTAATATGTATAGGGAAAAACTGAATTTTCTGTGCTGCTAAAAGTACCCTGTAGTGTAGAGCACTTGTACGGTACACATGCTGCCACATGGTAGCACTTCAAAAGAGACAAATTCTTGCCCTAAAAACACTGTCCATGTTAGTAGTGGTGCTATAGAGGAATAATTAACTGGTTTTTTACACAGTTTGACCAGAATAAGGAAAATTTGCCATGTTCATGTTGCCAGCTAAATTCAGAGAACTGTTAGCAGGGAGGCTGGATGCTGTTTCTTCTGTTGATGGACTTCTGTGTCTCTTGGAAAATATGCCCAGTCTTGAGGAAATTTGGTATAGTGACAACTCCATCTTTTAGTTCCTTAGTCTTCTGGATGCCCAAGATTATGCAAGCAAATTATTTTCATCCTGTTGTTAGTGAAGGAGCAGTTAAAGGTCCTTGAAGCAGTGACCTGCTGTCATGAAAACATGGAACTTCTGCTGAGTTCATTGTTTAAGGATAAATATGTGAAATTTTAGTCAAGATGCAAATACTTAATTGTGAAATTCTAGTCAAGATGCAAATACTTAATTGTGAAATCCTGACTGAAGGCTGTGCAGATGTGATTCATAATGTAGAGTTTGTTGTTAGCTCCTTTCGTGGTGCTGCCTGTTTGCAGTGGACACTGCAGCAAGGTAGGTCAGCAGCAATGTAAAACCAGCCTGAAATGTGCAAAGTCGTGTGTGAAGTTCTGCCTTGGGGCTTTTTTTGGAGACGTGTTGGTTGCTGCTCTTAAAACCAAATTCCTGTAGGCTTATCAACTTAAAATGTATTTTGGCAATTAAGACTTGGAGCATCTGAAGTGCTATCAAATGTATTGCCTCCAGGCCATCTTTATGCAGTGTTCCACATGTCATAATATTTACCAGCAGTCTGAACGTGGCCAGGCTGAAATGCATCTCATCTGATGGCAACAATGGCTGTTTAAGGACTAAATTTTGGCAATACATACATCGATGTGTGACCTCCCAAGAAATAGGATTTTAATGATTTGTTTATCAAGAAATAAAAATAGAATCATAATCATAGAATCGTAGAATGGTTTAGGTTGGAAGGGACCACAAAGATCATCCAGTTCCAACCCCTCGCCATAGGCAGGGAGACCTCCCACTAGAACAGGTCACTCAAAGCCTCATCCAGCCTGGCCGTGAACACCTCCAGGGAGGGAGCAGCCACAGCCTCCCTGGGCAACCTGTTCCAGTGTCTCACCACCCTCACTGTGAAGAACTTCCTCCTAACATCCCATTTAAATCTCCCCTCTGTCAGTTTGAAACCATTTCCCCTTGTCCTGTCATTAAAAGACCTTGTGAACAGTCCCTCCCCAGCCTTCCTGTAGGCTCCCTTCAGATACTGGAAGGTTGCTATAAGGTCTCCTCAAAGCCTTCTCTTCTCCAGCCTGAAAAGTCCCAACTCCCTCATCCTGTCCTCATAGCAGAGGTGCTCCAGCACAAATAATACAGTTATAGTGAGAAACAAACTTGCATTATGTATAGATCACTACAAGAATGCTTCTTTAGGAATAGTTTTGGAATTAAACTTTCATCTCAAGAGAGATGTGATTTTGCCAGTTACTTGTAAAGCCTGGTGTCTGAGATTTGTTTAGATTTCAAAATCATCACATGGACTTTCTTGATTTTATTAGTACCTCAATCAATTGGACCTATTCTTAAATTAAAAATTACCAAGGATACTGTAAGGTGTTTAGAGAACATGAATGAGTTGTCCCAACGTTAAATGGATCATCACATAAGTGTTCAGTTCTTAGCCTTGTCTCTGGCTTGGTTTGGGTATGTTACTTTCTTATTGGTAAGGCAGTTTGTATACCCATTTAAAGTTTCTAATGCTATTAGTGATTTTTATGAAAGGGAAAAAAAAAATGCTTACATCATTTCAGTATTTGCTTTAATCTTTTGCAGCAAATTTGTTTAAACAAAATTGAATTCAGGGGACAAAAATGCCCGCCAATATTGTAATGAGGTTTACTGTTTCAGCCAAGGTATTCTCTTAAGCACAAACTCACATCAGTCACTCATATGCAAGCAAAACACCCACAATGTGTAGTTTTGCATTTCCTTCTGCTTTTACATGAATTATAGTAACACTTTATATAGCTGCATTAATCTCTCCCATTAATTTGCAAACAGAAAAAAACCACCTTTTTGAGGAAGGCTTTTAAGAAAAGTAATGACAAGAGAGACAACCTTCTGTTCAAAAGAAGTTCACCTTTGGAGAGATGCTCGGGAGGAGATGCATGGTGGCTCAGGAGGCATAGGCTGTGTGTTCTCAATGCAAGAAGCACACTGAGAAGTGCAAGCATGACTGTTGGCATTCCTGAAGACATAATTTACTTTAAAATATAGATAAACTGTTTAAGTGTGTGGAGGATGGGGGAAACATCCTGGTCTGACTGTTCCCTTGCCCTTTTCCTTGCTTACCTCAGTTCGGAGCACCATCAGACTTCGTAGTGCTTTTTAGCGGTACCTTTGCAGTGTGGCATGGGGAGGACTGTAAATTAAAACAGTGAACTCTTTAGAAGTGCATGACTATCCCACATCCAAGCAGACTGAGGACTGGGTAGAAGGAGGGGGTTCTTGCATAGTTTGTGCTGAAATTCTAGGTAAAAAGACAATGTTTTCTAGACTGGGCAAAAGATGTCAAAGAAACAGCAGTAACAATATCAAGAAAAGCAGCTCGTGGCTGTTCCCCATTTGTGGAAGTTGGCAGCTTGTTAGAGCTATCTAGCTACTAATAGATGTTATAAAATATATATGTTTGGTTAAAAGAGTTTCCATTTCTCCCTGGTGGAGACTGCATCATGTTTTAATTTCTGCAGTTGTTTTCCCAAAGCAGAGATGTTAGCTATTGATGTTTTATTGGTTCTTAGAGACTTTTTCGGCTGTTGCCTTCATTATCATCTAACTGCTAACAGTCATGAGAAGAGAAACTGCTGACTTGAAATCTGGATGGTTTTCAGTAAATCATTTCTCTTCTAGACCATATCCCTCACACTTGTGCTCAGTTACATAGTGCTGGTTGTACCATGTTTAGGGAAAGTAGCTGCCCTGGAACCTGGTTACCAGTTGACTGTCAGGTGAACAGTTTTAAGGGCATGATGTAGCTTTATTCAAGTTTGTAAAAGATTTGGATGCTTTTATGGGATATAAAAATAATAACACTGGACCTCTTAAGGGAAAAATTACCTGAATGGGTCAAACACATGATTTCATAGGAATATATTAGTGTCTTCTCATCATTTCATGAGGGCTACTATTGTTAGTGTCTTCTCATCATTTCATGAGGGCTACTATTGTTAGTGTCCTCAGTTGCAAGAGATTTGCCTCTGCAAGGAACAGTTTAGCTCATTTATCTAAAAGCTTATGCTTAACTTCATTCTCAAAAAATGTTTTATCTCTTTCAACTGCTTTTGGAAATCTCCCTACTTTTTCCTTTTCATTACTTCATTTGGCTAGAAAGGATCTAACCATAATTCCTTGTCTTAGCATGTTGCAGCACATCATGTCAAAAGCAAGTATTGCTTTCCACATTGAGATATCTTTGCTAAACCTCCTTTAACCAAAAGAGTTTATTTTAGCTGCACTTAATAAATGGATCATATGCTTTTTCAATTCAAAATCATGGTCACAGTGGGAGTTTTTTGCTTGTTCTGGAGGCGATCTGTGTTTTCTGTTTCAGTGGTAAAATTCAGAAAGTTAATGCCTTCCCCCCAAAGCAACCAACAGAACCTTTATGTTTAAGGTCTGAGCTTCCTTGACAAGCCAAATCTTGGCTTTGCTTTTGTGAGAAATGTTGAGATGCTGTCTGCTAAATCATAGGGGCTGCTGTGTAAGGACTGTCCTTCAAACTGACCAGTAAATCTGGACTTATGCAATGAAAGTGGGATTAAAATTTATTTTGATCTGGCAAGAGGGAGGATTTTTCAAACTGACCTTGAAATAATTAATTGATCAGTTCTACTTAGCTGTCTGCCCTGGAGCATGTAGTGACAGCTTGGTTTAGAAGACAGCCAAGTGGTGGAGGCCTTTGCCTGCAATGTTTTATGAGATTTCAGACCGTAGCCTGGATGCTTTCATTGTATGAGTTTTGAGGTGATGTATTATGATATTTTGGATGAAACACAAACTGGATGTAATTTATACTAAGAGAGTATGAAATAGAATGTAAGCACTATCATGCTGATGAAAAAAAGTCTTCAAAGGCTCATACAAGTGTACATAGATTACATTAAAAATAGTGAGATATGGCAGTTTAATAACACAGCAGACTGCAGAATGTAGTTTGTGTTATACGGATGGGAAGTTGGAAAAATATTTGTCAAATTGTGAAAAGGATCTCATATCTTCAAAGAATATGTATGGGTTTTTTTTTCTTCTCTTGATAGGACATGAAGTGGGATCAGAACACAAAGCACATTTTGTCATCTATTTGATATTGCTTCGTTTTATAACGAATATCATATTTTCATCTGTGCAAGCAGAAGCTTTGGAAAAATTAGCACAAATGAATGCACAGGAGGGGCCTGGGTTTTATCTTTGCAAATTTTGCAGCTGCAGAAAAAACCTAAGGGTTGTGTAGTATTGCTGCATTTGATTTCCTCTCAGGTGGCTGTGAGCATTGATTCATTTGATAATCACCCTGAAATCTCTGTTTCCTTAAATTTAACCATCAGGCAAAGAGTCTGTTTGAAAGGTCTACTAAGTGATCAGGTGTGTTGATCTTCCTCAGTGGGATTATGTTAAACATTCCTGAATACAGTTCTGTTCCATCAAGGCAATCTGTTTGAACGAGACATTTTGGAAACAGATTTGATGTGTTGGTGTAATGAAGCATTACAGCTGTTGATGTGAAAAAAAAAACAACAAATCACATAAAATGTTCCTACTGTCTAAGGCAACTTAGTGTATATAAATGTATCATGTATAATATATGCACACATGTATTTATATAGTTGTAGGAAGCTGAATCTGTGTTGAAAATCTGAAGGTAAATGCAGTGGAAGCTACCTGCCAGCTACAGCTGGTCCCCAAACTCTGGTATTGAAAATGTAGTTATACAAGATTTTACTGCTTAATGGCACTCAATATCTGGATTGGTTTTATCAATGTCTAAGGCAATTTACTGTGAATAAATGTATCATGTATAATATATGCACACATGTATTCATATAGTTCTAAAAAGCTGAAACTGTGTTGAAAAATCTGAAGGTAAACGCAGTGGAAGCTACCTGCCAACTATAGCTGGTCCCCAAACTCTGTAGTTATGCAAGATTTTACTGCTTAATGACAGTATCTGAATTGTTTTGATCAATGTCTAAGGCAACTTACTGTAGATAAATGCATCATGTATAATATATACACACATGTATTTATGTAATTCTAAGAAGCTGAAACAGTGTTGAAAAATCTGAAGGTAAATGCAGTGAAAGCTACCTGCCAGCTACAGCTGGTCCCCAAACTCTGTAGTTATGCAAGGTTTTACTGCTTAATGACACTCAATATCTGAATTGGTTTTATCAGTGTCTAAGGCAACTTACTGTAGATAAATGCATTATGTATAATACATGCACACATGTATTTATATGGTTCTAAGAAGCTGAATCAGTGTTGAAAATCTGAAGGTAAATGCAGTGGAAGCTACCTGCAAGGTTTTACTGCTTAATGACACTCAATATCTGAATTGGTTTTATCAGTGAACAAGGTAGTACACACTGTAAGTGATACGTAACAGTTTGTTGATCACTTCAGCAATTCATTGCAGCTGAAGAACATTTGCTTACCTCGGCTGGTCTTACTCTCATTGTTTAAGAGAGCTTTGGATTTTAATGAAGACAGTCTAGCGGTAAACAACCAACCTTCTCTGCAGCTGCAAAAAAAAAAAATCCTCCAAAATAAAACCCACAATTTACTCATTTAATAGCAGGCTGTCTCTCGAAATAGTACAGATTGTGTAAGTTTACTTTTTAAACACTTTTTTTTTTTTTTTAATTTCACCTAGTTCAATACCAGATGGAAATGATGCGAAGCCTTCGCCATGTAAACATCGATCATCTTCACGTTGGCTGGTACCAGTCCACATACTACGGCTCTTTTGTCACTCGTGCCCTCCTGGACTCCCAGTTCAGTTACCAGCACGCAATTGAGGAGTCTGTAGTTCTCATTTACGGTTAGTATGAGGTTTCCTTTATTATTCTTTTCCCCCCCCAGCTCTTAATATTATTACTACTATTTTTGTATTCTGCCTTTTGCCTGTAAGAGTAGCCTGGCAGGCCTTTTCGAGTAAATACCAACCCTGTGTCTACAGCAGCCTCAGCAGCAGCTAAGTCTAGACAGGGTTTCCTTCTTTCTGTTTATTTTTCTTGCTATCAGAGCCCTGATGTGTACGTTTTGGAATGCTGGAGTAGCTGCTTCATTTTTATTCCTTCATCTCCCCTCCCTCGTCGAAGGGGTGGTGGAACTCGACCAGATGTCTAACAAACCCTGCTTGCTAGCGTGTCTGGCTCTGTACGTGACTGACCAATCATCTCACGACTTGCCAAGGTTTTTTTTTGTTTTTTTTTTTTTAATACCTCTGACAGAAGCATACAAAACCTGGACTGTTTCTTAGCACAAAGATTTTTTTCTTTTCTGCCTATTTAATGGTGTTTCCTCAAGCTCTCCAGACCAGATGTTCTGTGCTGTATCAGAACCGTAGGCAATTTAACAGCTTTATAGCCTCCCCCCCTCCCCAAACACTCACAGTTTGCCATATCTGGCAGACTTGCATATAGTTTCCAGCTGAGAAGTAAATGTAACGTCCTGAGTATCTGTCAGAAAAAATACTAATGAATACGATCAATCTTATGAGCTGCCCCAAAATTGTTTCAGTATGTTAACAATTGGATTACAGTAAAGAACAAGTTGTTAAAGTATACTTATATTGGCTGGAAACATTGCATCATCAGACCTTGATGAATTTTCCACTTGTTTCAGTCTATTTTGGTTTTCATTTTATCACCGATTGCTAAAAGTTTTACTGCGTTAAGTTTCAGACAACATGGATGTTAACACAGCTTTTATTCTCATGTTGGCATGCTTCAGCCGTTATCATGCTGCAAGTGTTAAGCTTCTTTGTCCCAGGAATGTAGCAGTTTGTTTAGAAAATTTCCCCCTAAATTCAGTAGACTATGTCAGGGCAAAACTAATCATTTTATGCCCCACTTACATTGTTATGCACATAGCAGCAGGGCGACTTGATCTGAATTAGCTACTCTAAAGTTATGTATTTTTTAAAAAAAATGTTGTTATTGTATAATGTATTTTAGTGAATAATTTACAGCAGGAAAAAAAATCTTTAAATCTGGTAGCTTTTGCATAAATTCTGTCGATAGAAAATTAATTTGACTGTTAATGGGAAAATAATGTTGTGAGTAGACTGGGTCTAGATGCCCACAGTGTTTTCCAACTTAAGTTTATTAATAAACTTCACTATACATAGTTGGCTGTAATTTATGTTTCAGTACAATAGGTTTATTTCTTCTGTAGTGCCTTTTCTGTGTTGGTTGTCTTAACTTTTTTAATAGGACTACTTAGATATTTTCCTACTGTTTATGTCAGTCAAGGCAATCTGGGGTTAGTGATATAATATGCTTCCTTCATTTTTAATAATAGATCCCATTAAGACTGCCCAAGGGTCTTTGTCACTAAAGGCATACAGGCTGACTCCCAAACTGATGGAAGTCTGCAAAGAAAAAGACTTCTCTCCAGAAGCGTAAGTAACTTAAAAGAATATTTTGACAGAGGTTTTGCTGAATTATTTGAGAGGCAGAGTTGTACATGGAATGATGAAATACTGTGTTGTAGCAACTGTTGTAATAGTGCATGCTGGGGAAACTGGATTTATATGGGTAGTGAGAGATGTGTACTGATAACGACGGGCTGAGAAGGCATAAAAGTCTGTCTTTGGACACCTAAATAAGGGCTGAGGTGATGGAAGTTGAAAGGATTTTGGAGGTGATAGCCAGACTGGCTGCAGGGACCATGATGAAGATAGCTGTATGTGGGGAAAGAGTCAAAAAAAAAAAAAAAAAAAAAAAAAAAAAAAGAGAAATGGAGGAAAGGAAATAGCTGGTCTGTCTTTAAGCTCTTCTTTTTCTTTTTCCAGAAGGAAAATTGATCAGGTGTTCTGGAATAGCTGTTCTTCTGTATTTAGTCCAAATTAACTCCCCCGTGTGGACACAATCTTCTGGAGTAAAGTAGGATAATTACCCTGTTTCAAAAGATTAGCTGTTAGTAATAGATGTAGGCCTTAGCTGTCATCCTTTTCCTCAGACAGCTTGGTATTCAACAGCAAAAGTAAAAAAAAACAAAAAACATTTGTTAAACTTTCTTTGTTGAGGAAAACCGGAATCATTTCATTGCTTGGTGTCTACACATAGCATTTCCATGATGAACAAACACATCCGTGCTTAGTCGAAAAAAGCAAGGGAGGGCAAGGGGGAAGGCAGAAGGCAAAAGCTTTTATTCCAGAATCCAATATGCATTAAGGATACATTTCTTTGGAAATGTATAGATCATGTCTTTATTTCCAAATTTTATTAAAATGATTGCTGTTTGCTTTATTATAAGGTCATAGCAATAGTTTCCATTTTAAGATAAAACAATAATGTGAGGTATTTTAACAGTTTTATCCATCTAAGTTTTGGTCAGTAAAACTTTTAATTATTCAGCTGTTGAGGAAACTTTTTCATTGTGCTAGCTAGGATTTTAAAGGTATTTCAGTGTTATGTGGTAACTTACCTTTTTGCTTGTATTTAAAAAATGCTGATGGCAGGGAAATCAGTAAACTCTTTTGGAAGGGGCAGAGTTAATCCTGTCAGTTCAGTCTTTTGCTGCAGGCTTTTTCATGAAAGTAATGTATTAGCAAGCAGAGTGACTGCTTGACTCTGGGGAGTTTTTTCCTAGAGCAGCTTTTCCTTGTCTTTATAAATATGAGGTTTTGCCATGCAAATGCTCTCTTACCAAAACTTGACTCTGGTTTGATTGTGGAATGGTGAAATTGTCGATTGTTGGAACTACAACAAAAACAACCAAAGAGCCACTGGTTGTATTAATAAATACTTTTAGACTCTTTTTTTTTTTTTTTTTTCCCCCACAGCTTGAAAAAAGCCAATATTGCTTATGAAAACATGTTTGAAGAAGTGCCCATCGTAATTAAGAACTCATACCTTATCAATGTGATGTTGTGGGAACTAGAAAAGAAATCGGGAGTAGCCGATAGACATGAATTGCTCAGTCTGGCTAGCAGGTAAGTACTTGTTGCAACAATGGATGTATTTTTTTATTCCCTTTCCCAAACCACAGTGTAGCACCTTGGGTAAAATCCCAGTCTTATTACAGTCCATGGAAGCTTTGCCTTGAGTTTTAATAGGGTTAGGACTTCACCCTTCGTGTTCGTTTGCTGAAGGAAAAACTGCCTGGTGAAGCTATAGCATTTTAATGCAAGGACTAATCTCAGTCTGTGATTCACTTGTACCTGTACTGCTTGAAATGTAGAATCTTTTCAGTAGTGTGTATTTATTAAAAAAAAAACAAAACAACAAACCAACAAAAAATCCCAAACAAAAAAAATCCAACCCAACCACAAAAACCCCTGGCACTCAGAAAATTCAGGCAAATAGATCTAGACAGAAAAAAATTGGTTTTGATAAATATTCCTGAAGTAATTCTACAAATTGCTGTAATAAGAGAATAAATCACATTTGTTCTACTTTGGTAGCAGGAAGCATTTGAAAATAAAATGAAATAAAATAATAAAGCCCCTATCAGAGAGACTGCCAAAAACAGTCCCAACTGATGGCCGTAACGGCTCGCATTCGTCATGTCAGAATCTGTTGAAAGAGTTTCCAGAACGATCATAACTTTGTCTAAGAGTAGCTTTTTATCCTTGCAGCACTTTGCCCTGAAAGTGCATTTGCAATACTGAAGTAGGCATGGCTTGTAGCAGGACTACCAGAAATTTGGTGGCTCTTAAATCTTACACAGCAACTGGATTACTACTGGGCTGACCAAAATAACCTGACAGACAAAACGATGCAGGATTTAGCTGTGCGTAGAAACTGGAATGTATTCACTAATAGGTTTTGGGGGGTAATTTTTTTTTTTTTTTTTAAATTTGAAAGCATTGTTTGCCAAGATTCTGATTCCCTCTCATGACCAAGTTGGTTGATCAGCTGAATATAAGTGACTTCTTTTCTTTTTCCTTCCTTCCAGTCCCCCCATCTCACTCCCCCACCCCCGTGTAAGGCTGTCATTAATGGACCCATATTGCAGGTCATCCATATATTGTCCTGAGTTTGCAGAACTCTTCCACTCCATTTTTTTTCTCTTGAGCTTCTGTGAGTATACTGAAGAATGGATAGCTTTTAGAGAGGTTGCTCAAGAGAGAACAGGTACAGGGTTGAACTCTGGCAGGAAATTTACAAATGTTGCAAGTGATACTGGGCAGAATTTTTTACTAAGTTGTGACTTTGCACCTTGGAATTAATGAAGTGAAGAATTTTTACGTAGAAGTGACTTTTCAGGCTTTCTGTCAGGCTCTTTTCCTGATCAAAGATCACAAAGCTTTTACCATCTGAGAAGGTAGGCACTGTATGTATAAGATGACAGTGATTCCTCATACGCTTTATCACTTCATGGTAAGAGGACTGTGCTGAGAACACAGCAGGTTTCCAGATGATCTGACAGCATTGCCCTTGATGGTTTCTATGATTTTGCTCCTGTAAAAAGTGTTGAGTTTACCCAGCACCCTGGATCCTAGTAGGGGCTGCTGCTAGTCATGAGACACAATTCTGGAAATGGAAATTAATTCGGATCACAAACCACGGTTGGATTTTGTTTCATCAGCTTCACATCTTACGTGATAACTGTTCCATACCACTGCCCTAATTCAAGATAAAAGATAAGAACTGTACAAATTAATTTCCTTCCTAGAATGATGTTGTTAACAGCCCGGTGCAAGATAGGCTTTTGTGTTGGCCTTTATATCAGGAAGCAGGATAAAAAGTGAACAAGAAAAGTGCGAGCCCAAAAGAAAAAAGAGAATTTGTGCTTAGGAATCCTTTACAACAAGAAAACAAAGGATGTTTTTTTTTCCTTAGTGAATCAAAGTTTCTTTTCAATGGATGTTTTCTTGGGGCAGTGCAGAACGGCTGACACGGGTGCCACTGGATTTTTTGATAAGCCTGCTTAAAAGTGCCTTTTCAATTAAGTGTGTTTCTTTGAACTTACCCAGCTACTATCCTATGTAGTGGCAGAAGTTTCTTGAGCTCATTGAAGTCTAGAATTTCCCACTAATGGGAGATTAATTAAATGGATTCTTCAGTTTACAGAGGCATTTCTAAATTATGTCTTTTCCTGGCAGCATTCTTCTCACTATCCTGGTCTGTTTGAGGAGCTTAAGGTGCTTAGTTTGGTTTGAAGGAGAGAAAGTTTTGGAAGTTATCCCAGTGGGTTTATTTGAATGTATCTTAAAAAAATAACAAACTACTTGCTAGTTGCTTTTAGTTATCAGACAGGTTGCAGTGATACCTTACATTGGTGTAACTCAGCAGCTGGCAAATTAAAACATTCTAGTGCTCATTTAGTCAAGGTAGAGTGATTTATACTGCCTACTGAAATATTTAACTAGTTTTTACTTGAATTCAGCTATGAAGATTTCTCTGTTAGAGAATACATTGCCTGAAGTAGGGGAGTTGAAACCTCCACTCTTCTGGAGTTTTATTTTAACTTTGCCTTTCCTTATGTTTGTCTTGGAATAGTTGCGACTAAAACAATACAGATCAACTTTTCATTTTGATGCATATCCTTCTCACTTAACTTTGCTGCAGAAATTAGTTGGCAGTAAATGTAAGGCTACCTTTTTTTGAGGTTTGGGGTTGGTTGAGCTTTTTGGGGGGTTGGCTTTGGTTTGGTTTTAATTTTTTGGGCTTTTGGGAGCATCCCTGAACTGTTTTTTTTAATCTTCTGAAGCAATGGTTTTGGCAATGAAATTACTTACCCATAGTTGTTCTCCTCTGGAGAGTTTGTTTCATCAAGCTTCCCGCATGTTCAGCCACCCACTTTGTCTGAGTTTGAAGCTGTACCTATTTGAGGTGCTTTGTCTGCACCGTAATATCTTCTTTTGAAGTGCATTTGTGATAATTGTGTAGAGTAATTTACTTTTTGGGGCATAACTTTGTTTCTCCTGTAAAATCTGAATTCAGTGGAATGTTCTAGGGAAAGAGGTTGAAGGCAGAATAGCACAAGGCTAGCAAGTAATAGCAAGTAAGGCCTTTTGCTCAAATTGTTATGCTCCTGCTACCCTTAAGGACCAAAATGTCTTGAAGACCTTGGAGTACTGCCAATCTTTTGATAGAGACTCAAGAATTAAAATCCTGTCAGATAGCGTTCCAGATCTTCAGAGAAATAATTACAACCAACTTTTCCATTCTCATCCATCTCTTGCCTATTCTATTGATGATCTAGTTTAAATTAAAAAAAGCTTTTTTGTGGTCTAGCTTCATAATAGGGGTGTTTTATAATATCTCAATTTGTCTGAAGCAGTTTTTTTCCTGATGGTGTGCGTCAGTGGAAGCACACATGTGCTGAACATTTACTGCACTAACATCTACTTGACAGATGCATTTCTCAAACATCAGCTGCAGTATTCTTGCAGAAGTGACAGGGAGGGCTCCTTTAGCTTTTGAAAGCAATATTAACCTTTATACATGGTACTGCTTATTCAGAAATCTCAGTGTGCTTAACGGATTATTAAGATAATTATGAAAATCTCTAATTTGCAGATGAGGGAAGCTGACACAGAGAGGGTAAATGTGTTGCCCAAAGGCACACATCAAAGTCGGAGTAGAAAAGGGAATGGAGTTCAAGACTCCCAACTTACATATCTCATTGGAACAAAATCCTCTTAAAAAGAGCACAGGTTGAATTTGGGCTGCAATGCTGAGATGTAAACAAGTTCTGCTAAGCGGTGGGAACCTTCCTTGGAAATATTTAATCAAAAAGCTGGGCTTTGCTCAGTGGTACCTCTCTAATCCACCCAAAGCTGTTCCTCACCAGGAGGAGAAACACTGCTCAGGGTGGCACCTTTCCTAAAAGCCAGTGACTCTTGAGAGGGGCCTCAGTAGAGCTGATGGAAAGTGGAAAAAACAGAGCAGCAGATACACCATTTTCTTTTGCTTCCTGTTCTCGTCTTCCTTAGCCTGGCTGCAAGCAAACTAGAATCATAAAATTGTAGAATGGTTTAGGTTGGAAGAGACCTCAAAGATCATCCAGTTCCAACCCCCCACCATAGGCAAGGACACCTCCCACTAGATCAGGTCGCTCAAGACCTCATCCAGCCTGGCCTTGAACACGTCCAGGGAGGGAACAGCCACAACCTCCCTGGGCAACCCATGCCAGTGTCTTGCCACCCTAACTGTGAAGAACTTCCTCCTAAGATCACATTTAAATCTCCCCTTTGCCACTTTGAACCCATTCCCCTTTGTCCTGTCATTACAAGACTTTATGAATAGTCCCTCCCCAGCCTTCCTGTAGGCCCCTTCAGATACTGGAAGGTTACTATAAGGTCTGCTCAAAGCCGAATGAAATAAATGAAGGGGTACGCCTATGGTGATTGTAAGCAAGTTTAAGGAACTCTCTTCTTTGGACACCTCTAGCTTCAGAGGTATTACACCCAAAATGAGGTGCTTGGGTAGAGCACAGTGGAGGCTGGGGGCCTCTGTTGTCTCCAGGGCCAGTGCCAATAGGTGAGTTTTTCTCCAAAAATGCAAGATGAGTTTCACTAACTGTATGTAGAAAGGGTTAAAACTAATGTTCAGGGTACGGGAAGCTAAGAAGGATGTAAATTGGTGCCTCTCTTTGAAGTTTTGGTGTCTGACTGGAGGCTGAATTTTGGATGTTTCAGACCTTTAGCGCGTGTGTCTCTGGAGTCGTTTCCTGATTAAAGATGCTGAAGTAAATGTGGGCTTCATGTGTACTTCTCTGTTATGAATCCTACAGAAGCGGAGCCAGTTTGAGGTTCCAGCCCCAGCAGCTTGCATCATTTCTCCCTACTGTCCCCATTTCATCTCTACACCCCTCCTGCCTCAAAGATTTTTATTCCCTCATCTGTTTCAGAATATGGCTGTACAAATAGCTTTGTGGAACAGTCTGGTGGAAAAAGTCAGGCTCCCACTCTTCCCTTCCAGATTTTCCCTCAGTCCCCTAAAAAAAAAAAAAAAA
>VWZI01005231.1:38221-65631 GCA_013396835.1 Psilopogon haemacephalus
AAAAAAAAAAAAGAAACCCCAACAGAGGGGGGTTTTGCATTTACAGTAGACTGTTTCACTAGAAGAGTTTGAAGTGTGCCCACGCAAACAGCTGAATCCATACAGCTGAGAGTGCTGTAATCCTTGGGCAAAGAGGGAGGGAGAGGCAGGAAGATCCACATGCTGGAACCTCTTAAACAAGCTCAGCTGGCACTAGCAAACTGCACCTTTGCTTTCCTTAAAGTCTATCTGCAAAGGAAGGCTCTGGCTGTACAGGCATTCTCTCAGAGGCTTGCATTCTAGTCTCTCAGATCCATATTCCAACAAGGTGCCCTCCTGTAGCAAGTGATCCACGAGTTTAATTAACGTATAGTTGTTGCTTTCTCCTTCTGGGGAGGCTAAAACATAAATGCAAGGCTCACCAATGATAAAAAGACAGGAAGGAACCATTATTATCTTCAGATTAGGCTACTCTGCCCACAGCTTTCTGCTTCTCACCCTCAGAATTATTTGACCTTTGTATTTGATAATTGTTAAACAAGGAATGAGAAGTAGAATCATAGAATCAGTCAGGGTTGGAAGGGACCACAAGGATCATCCAGTTCCCACCCCACAGTCATGCCCAGGGACACCCTACCCTAGATTAGGCTGGACAGAGCCTTGCCTTAAACACCTCCAGGAATGTGGCCCCAACCACCTCCCTGGGCAACCCATTCCAGGCTCTCACCACTCTCATGCTGAAGAACTTCCTCCTCACATCCAATCGGAATCTCCCCACCTCCAGCTTTGCTCCATTCCGTCTAGTCCTGTCACTACCTGAGAGCCTAAAAAGTCCCTCCTCAGCTTTTCTGTAGGCCTCCTTCAGATACTGGAAGGCAACCATAAGGTCACTTTGGAGCCTCCTCTTCTCCAAACTGAACAGCCCCAACTCTTTCAGTCTGTCCTCATAGCAGAGGTGCTGCAGCCCTCTGAGCATCCTTGTGGCCCTTCTCTGGACATGCTCCAGCATGTCCACATCCCTCTTGTAATAGGGGCTCCAGAACTGGATGCAGTTCAGCTTCACAGTGTGCTCAGGTCGTCACCACTGGGTGATCTCAGACCTGAACTTGTTTCAGTGGAAACTAAACTGAAAATAGACAGTGGGATGCTTGCTATGTTTCAGGTCCTGATGGCCTTTCTGAACCATGTTAGAACTGGTGCTAAGGAACCCCCACTGAACCACACATAATATGGACACTGGTTTCTCAGAACTAGCTGTTTTCCTTAATAAGTCTGTTCCTGTTGGTACTCACCTATCTAAACGCAAACTCTATTTCATTGATTCTTCTGCTGAATCAGCTGACTGAAATGCATCCAACAAAAAATGAAGTTTCTGTATTAGTGGTGACCTCAGGACGTGCTGAGATCCATGGTATCTACATTTGACTGTTATAGAGCCTTCTAGGAAAGTGTCTTATTGGGGACAAGACATAAGCAGCATTTACTGGCACAACTTTTTTTTTTTTTAATTAAGGTTTTAAAAATTATTTGTATTTTTTTTTAAATTACTGTTACTGCATTGATACAGAGGAGTCACTTAGGTACCTAGCAGTATGATATTTGACATCTGCTGCAGGGAAATGCTGCCTGAAAGAGCCTCTGAGCTAAGGAAGTGCATGCATGATGAGTCCTATAGGCTGAAGCAGTACAATTTAACTTTTAAATCTCACCAGGACAAACTTCAGCTGAATAAAACTTGCTTAAACATGGTATACACACATTTTTATAAATGACTTCCTATTGGGCTTTCTATTTTTTTTTTTTTTTTACTAGATGGAACAGAAAAAAGGATATCAATGACATGAGAACTGAGGAAAAAGCTGGTCCTGTATTTGCAGCATACTTATCACTTCATGTCTTAGTTCACATCTGTTTAAGTTATCTGTTTCTAGCTTTTTGTTTCCTTGGCAATGAGAGCAAACACTCTATTACTGCAGCTCCTAACAATAACTCTCTGTTTCTGTATTCTGCTGTACTAAGCTGGTCCCAACGAGATTCACATAAAATCATTCTCAGTGTCCATGCAAAATATAGCTGGTTACAATCTGTAAAATAATTCCCTACCCCTGGTGTGCACATACCCTACAAGGCCATCAGTGTGTACCTGCATAGGCATTGCAGATAATATCCAGTTCTAATACTAACTCTTTATAATATAAACTCTATAAAACACTGAAAGTATGCACGCTCCTAGCCATGGCACTATTCCACAGTTCTAAATATCATGTGCTTGAAATATTAAACAAAAAAAACCCCTCAAACCCAAAAACCATTAAAAAAAACAAAACAGGAAGTTTAAAAATAATTATTGTAGTGGCGCCTTTCTTGCTGCTGTGTAGCTGAAGTCTTCCTCACCATCTGCCCCGTACATAACTGAGATTTAAATGCCTGGCTTGAAAATAAATTGTGATCTGAAGTTACTGATATACAGCCTTTGGATTGGTGAGCAGGCAGCTCAGCTAGTGCAATAGCTGTCCTGGTATTTGGAGGTAAGAGTGCCTTTGACTACATCTTGACAAATACCCTTTAGCTCTTCAGTATGTTGCCAGCTTCTGTCTCCAGCTAGGAGTTATATGGATTTGGGGAATAATTCACACTTAAGAGATGCCCTTAGCATTACGTATAGGATTCCCTTTTTTCCTTCATTCCTGTCTCTTCCCCAGTCCACAGGCTGTAGTATGCATTGTATAAAGCAGCAAGAAACTCAGGTAACATGGAGAAACAATGACTAGAGGATATGATTCTCATATAGAAGTGCACCAGACATTTTAAAGAAACTCTCAGGAGCAATAGTGGATTTCAGTTGAGGAGAAGGATGGAGTTTTAATTTTTTTAAGTCACTGGTCTTCAGCCAGGTAGGACTGGGTAATGCTTAGATCAAAGCAAACAAACCAGTTTCTGGTCCAAGGGATCAAGAGAGAGAGCAGTAAGTATCCTTTTACTGCACTACCCTGTCAGCACAACTTAGGATGAATCCTGTCTCCATGGGCACCAACCTAAAAACTTCCAAAACTTCTAACTTGGAAGCTATACCTTAAGTTGAACATTCCTGCAGAATACTGAGTCCATTGCTAAAAATGGTTACAATAAAAGTTGTTTTACAGACTGCATTTGTCTGGCCAAGGTAGTAGATCGGGTAACTGGAGCTGGACACACCCAGCCTAGCTGCTTCCATGTTGCCTGTGGTACAGAATGTGGAGCTGGCTGGGATGGACACAGCACTCCCTCTCAGGAGATAAGATCAAGCAATGTCTGCTAAACTTTAAGAGACTAGTTAATGAAGATGGAGTTCTGAAGAATATTTAACTCTCCCTGCAAACATACAGTTAAATACTCATGAAACTAAACTGCTCGGAACACACCCCCTGGAATGTCGGTCAAGGCACAAAAGCATCAAACTTTTGCATTGAACTGTTTGACCTGCATCTGTAATATCAGTAAATTCACTCAGGGTATTGTTGTTTTTTGGGTTTTTCTCAGAACTATGAGGTTTTCTGCAAAGACCACACTTAAATAGGCTATTCATGATGGGGCAAAGATGCTAGAGGAGGAGATGCTGTGTATCACCAAATCAATATATGAAGAAAGATAACCACGAGCTTAGAAATTTGCTAATTGTGCCATTAGTGCAGAAATGCACTTCTTTACAGTGAGGGTGGTGAGGCACTGGAATGGGTTGCCCAAGGAGGTGGTGGCTGATTCCTCCCTGGAGGTGTTCAAGGGCAAGTTGGATGAGGCCTTGAGCGACCTGTTCTAGTGCTAGGTGCCCGTGCCTATAGCACAGGGGGTTTGGAGCTGGATGATCTTTGAGGTCCCTTCCAACCTAAACCATTCTATGATTCTATGAAATGCTTAAGGCAGAACTGCATCATTTCATTATAGAATCATAGAATCAGTCAGGATTGGAAGGCACCACAAGCATCATCTAGTTTCAACTCCCCTGCCATGCCTGAACCACCTCCCTGGGCAACCCATTCCAGGCTCTCACCACTCTCATGGTGAAGAACTTCCTCCTCACGTCCAAGCTGAATCTTCCCACCTCCAGCTTTGCTCTGTTCCCTCTGGTCCTGTCACTATGCTGGTCAGGTGAATTGAAATTAATTTTTAAGTTGGACATGTTTTTCATGGAAGTTGGACATGTCTTTCATGGAAGTTTCTTGTATTTCAGTAATCACTTAGGGAAGAGTCTGCAGCTGCTGATGGACAGAGTGGATGAGATGAGCCAAGACATCGTTAAATACAATACCTACCTGAGGAATGTGAGCAAGCAGCAGCAGCAGAAGCACCAGGTTGGTGACATGGGAAGCCTGAAGGAGAGGATTTCTTTTTCCACAAAATGCATGTGGGGTGGTGTTATCAAAGACTCAGATAAATTTATATCTAAGCAAGATAAAATTCTTGCAGAAACGTTCTTTAAATAGATTTATAAAATGAGCTACTTAGTGGGGAGTTATCCACGGGATTCACTTCTGCTGATATGGAGTGTGGCTTGATCTTTCTTTGCTCTGTTACATGTTTGCTAGTGATTTATGATAAAATGAAAATGTTGATACACTATGTATACTGTGGACACAAGGATTAGAGGCTTAGCAGATGAAAGAGCTGGAACTGCAAGTGAATGGTTCCAAAACACACTGTGTTTGAATGTCATCACATGTAGTCATGCATCCAGAAATAAAGAAGCATAGTCCATCTTTCAAAGATACTAAACTGTTCTCTGATCAGAAATGAAATTTTTAGTCATGTCTTGAGTCATCAGATAGTGGTACTGATCAGGTAATGCTGATTTTTGATTCCTGATTCCAGAGGGCCTCTTTAAAATCCAAAATAGTCTGATGAGAGTATGCTGAGTATGGAAATGGGCTTTTGGTGGCCTGCTTAATCACATGAGTTGAGCAAAGTGATCTGCAGAGGTCCTTTCCACCTCAGCTGCTCTGTGATTTGGAGATCACAGGATGTAAGGGGTTGGAAGTGACCCAAAGAGATCGAGTCCGACCTCCCTGCCAGAGCAGGACCATACAATCTAGCTCAGGTCACACAGAAACACATCCAGACAGGCCTTGAAAATCTCCAGAGAAGGAGACTCCACAACCTCTCTGGGGAGCCTGTTCCAGTGCTCTGGGACCCTTACAGTAAAGAAGTTCCCCCATGCTTGACAGCATGTGTTTGTTCACAGTGCTATATGGTTTGCCTCTACTTTCCCCTCTCCCAAAAGAAAAAAAATGAAATCCAGCTTTTGAATTCACACCACTGTCCAAAACAGAAAGTCCTACTTCACTGTGTTTTAGTATTGCAATTAGGAAGCATAACACTGCACAATGTCTACTGACTAGCATTACAGTTGGTAATTACCATTACCATTAGACTCTGCAGTTTCCCTGGGGAACCTGTTTCAGTGTTCTGTGACCCTTACAGTCAAGAAGCTCCCCTTTGTGCTGGGGTGGAACCTTTTGTGCTGAAGCTTCCATCCGTTGCTCCTTATCCTGTCCCAGGGAGCAAGTAAGCAGAGCCTGTGTCCCCCCGCCACTCCTGACCCCCAGCCCTCAGAGATTTATAAACATTTATTAAATCCCCTCTCAGTCTTCTCCACACTAAAAAGCCCCAGGTCCCTCAGCCTCTTCTCATCAGGCAGTGCTCCAGTTTCCTAACCATCCTTGTAGCCCTCAGTTGGACCTTCTCCAGCAGATCCCTGTCCCTCTTAAACTGAGGAGCCCAAAACTGAATGCAAGGAGTCCAAAACTGAGATGGCTTTATTTGCTGTTGCTGCCTTTGACAAAGCTGTGCTGTGCCTAACTGTGGAAGAATGCTGGTAAATTGGCAAAAAGCACTATGACAATGATTTAAAAGCCCAGAAAGCAGCTTTTTGGTGAATGCAATACACTTTGTGTGATAAATTAACGAATTACTTGCTTACTCAAAAAGTACCTGCAGGAAAAGAATAAATTTAAGCTCTTTAATCTAGCCAACAGAGATATGACAAGATTCAGGATCGACCAGCTGAAAATGGGCCAGGCTGTTTCAAAGATTGTACTGCATTTATTGCTACACCGAGTAGCTAATTATTAGAAAGAGCACCTGTGGTTCATGCAGAATGCTTTGTCACTGTCCATTTTTAAATCAAAATTGGCCTTTTTTTTTCCCCCTTCAATGAAGTATAGCTTAGACAGGAAGCACTTTGGGGAAGCAGCACTTGATCCGTGGTCTCTCCTGGCTTTGTAATTCCTGAGGACATAGGAGCTTCATGCATGTTATCTTCAGAAAATGTCTTTCCCTTTGTTGCCTAATTTGAAAAGAAAGATGGCATCCACTTCAAAGCTTTCTGTTAATAAGGGAATCTATTTGTTTTGAAAAGCAGAGCAAAGTAGGTTCCATGGTGTCTCACTTCATTTCTTCTGCTAACTGTAGCTGCTTTAGTAGTGGCTCTTTGCAGCATAGTTAGTGGTCTTAACTTCCATTTTTTAAATGGAGCAATTGTGATTAAGAGCAAGCTGTTTCAATAGAGAATAATAGGCAGACTGCTGAGAAGTGAATGGGGTAATGCAAAGAAAGAAGAAAGGACATGCAGTTCACATACAAATATGGTCATTTAAGGTTTTATTTTTAACATGGTCTAAAAACATATATTTGTCACTACTACTGGGGGAAAAAAACAACCCTTGAGTATACCACCGAGTATGAACTGTTCTCAGGCTCTTATGCATACAGCCTTGGCCTTCCAGTATCAGAAAAGCTGGGGAGGGACTTTTTAGGCTCTCAGGTAGTGACAGGACTAGGGGGAATGGAGCAAAGCTGGAGGTGGAGAGATTCATATCAGATGTGAGGAGGAAGTTCTTCAGCATGAGAGTGGTGAGGCCCTGGAACGGGTTGCCCAGGATGGGTAGTTGGATCCACTTCCCTGGAGGTGTTTAAGGCCAGGCTGAATGAGGGTGTGGGCAGCCTGATCTAGGGTAGGTTGTCCCTGGGCATGGCAGAGGGTTTGGAACTAGATGATCCTTGTGGTCCCTTCCAACCCTGACCAATTCTATGATTCTATGTAAATTGATGTATGAAAATGCACACCCTGTGCTCCTTGGCTTATTTATTTTAAATGTTTGCAGTGTGTGTGTGTGTTGAATATGAGTCCTGTTGCATTCCACTCCTGTTGCTTCATTTTTCAGTACCAGCAGAGGCGTCAGCAAGAAAATATACAGCGTCAAAGCCGAGGAGAACCCCCTCTACCCGAGGAAGACATCAACAAACTCTTTAAGCCACCACAGCCACCTCCAAGAATGGAGTCACTCCTTATTGCAGGTAATGTTCTAGCAGCCTCCTCAACTCTTCTCATGGATCATAGAATCAGCCAAGTTGGAAGAGACCTTCAAGATCTCCTCCAAGGAGTCCTTATAGTTGCCTTCCAGTATCTGAAGGGGGCCTACAGGAGGGCTGGGGAGGGACTATTCACAAGGTCTTGTAATGACAGGATGAGGAGTAATGGGTTTAAACTGGCAGAGGGGAGATTTAAACAGGATGTTAGGAGGAAGTTCTTCACAGTGAGGGTGGCGGGACACTGTCACAGGTTTCCCAGGGAGGTTGTGTCTGCTCCCTGCCTGGAGGTGTTCAAGGCCAGGCTGGATGAGGCCTTGAGTGACCTGTTCTAGTGGGAGGTGTCCCTGTCTATGGCAGGGGATTGGAACTGGATGAGCTTTGAGGTCTCTTCCAACCTAAACCGTTCTATGATTCTATGATCATCCAGTCTAAGCTATCACCCAGCCCTAGCCAATGGCACTAAGTGCCCCATCCAGGCTTTTCTTGAACACTTCCAGGGATGGTGACTCCACCACCTCCCTGGGCAGTCCATTCCAGTGCCAATCACTCTCTTTGTGAAGAACTTCCTTCTAATATCCAGCCTATACCTCCCCACACAGAACTTGAGGCTATGTCCCCTCTTTCTGTTGCTGGTTGTCTGGGAGAAGAGACCAACCTCACATGGCTACAACCTCTCTTCAGGTAGTTGTAGACAGCAATGAGGTCACCCCTGAGCCTCCTCTTCTCTGGGTTGCACAACCCCAGCTCCCTCAGCCTCTCTTCACAGAGCTGTGCTCCAGGCTCCTCACGAGCTTCATTTCCTTTCGCTGGACAGTTCCAGTACCTCAACATCTCTCTTGAACTGGGGGGACCAGAACTGGACACAGTACTCAAGGTGTGGCCTGACCAGTGCTGAGTATAGGGAAACGATAACTTCCCTTGTGCTGCTGGCCACACTATTCCTGATCCAGGCCAGGATGCCATTGGCTCTGCTGGCCACCTGGGCACACTGCTGGCTCATGTTCAGCTACTATCTACTAACACCCTCAGGTCTGTTTCTGCCTGGCTGTTCTCCAGCCACTCTCGTCTGAAGTCTGTAGTGCTGCCTGGGTTTGTTGTGGCCAAAGTGACAAACCCTACACTTAGCCTTGTTAAATCTCATCCCATTGGCCTCTACCCACCCATCCAGCCTGTCCAGGTCCCTCTTCAGGGCCCTTCTACCCTCCAGAAGATTCACACCTGCTCCTAACTTGTTGTCATCTGCAAGTTAGGAGATGAATGTTAGCTTCAGAAGAAGTGCAGTTGTTACCTTATAAAGAATTTTAATTTTTCATCACCTTTGCTATTATGGCAAGTGCAGGATCCTGCACCTGGGATGGAACAATCCTCACTATCTGTACAGGCTGGGGGATGAGGTGTCAGAGAACATCCCTGTGGAAAGGGACTTGGGGTGCTGGTGGATGAGAAGCTGGACATGAGCAGGTGGTGTGTGCTTGCAGCCTAGAAGGCAAATCATACCCTGGGCTGCATCAAAAGAAGTGTGGCCAGCAGAGCCAGAGAGGTGATTCTGCCACTTTGCTCTGGTGAGACCTCACCTGGAGTACTGCATCCAGTTCTGGAGCCCTTACTATAGGAAGGACATGGACCTGATGGAACAGGTCCAGAAGAGGCAGTGAAAATGATCAGAGGGTTGGAGCACCTCTGCTATGAGGACAGGCTGAAGGAGCTGGGGTTGTTCCAGTATGGAGAGGAGAACACTCCACAGAGACCTAATATCAGCCTTCCAGTACATGAAGGGAGCCTACAGGAAGGACAGAGAGAAGCTTTTAACAAAGGCCTGCAGTAACAGGACAAGGGACAATGGGTTCAAGCTTGAGAAGAGCAGATTTAGATTAGACATTAGGAACAATTCTTTACTATGAGGGTGGTGGAGCACTGGAACAGGTTGCCCAGGGAGGTGGTTGAGGCCCCTTCCCTGGAGACATTCAAGGTGAGTGTTGACATGGCCCTGGGTGAGCTGGGCTAGTGGGGATGTCCCTGCTGATTGCAGGGGTAGATGACCTCTAGAGGTCCCTTCTGACCCAGACCATTCTGTGATTATGTGGCATTGGTAGTATTAGAATCATAGAATCATAGAATGGTTTAAGTTGGAAGAGACCTCAAAGCTCATCCAGTTCCAACCCCCCTGTGCCATAGGCAGGGACACCTCCCACTAGAACAGGTCGCTCAAGACCTCATCCAGCCTGGCCTTGAACACCTCCAGGGAGGGAGCAGCCACAACCTCCCTGGGCAACCTGTTCCAGTGTCTCACCACCCTCACTGTGAAGATACAGTCCTTCATTTGGTCAAAGGTAGTGGTTTCAGCCTGTGATCCATAGACCTAGTGACAGAAATACTAAAAAAAATAAATAAAAATACAACCAAACCAAATATATAAATAAGAAATGACCTTAATGCTAGTAGGCAGTCCATGCCTTTGTGAGAGAATAAAAAGATTTTAAACAGTCTAGGTTGGTAACAGAGACATTACCTCAGCAGGTATGAACACATGTAATTTTTTGAAAGCAAGGCTCTATTACCAGAATGGCTGCATAGAGCTTTCAACTTGATGTATGGAGACTTTCTCCCTTTATTTGTTACTTTGTCACGGTGTCTAGTTCCCCCTTGGCAATCTCTGCCTCGTAAGGTGATGGGAAGGGGCAGGGGCAGCAGCCAGAGCCTCTTCTTAGCTCTGTTCTGAGGGAGTGAAATGGGATTTTGAAGAGCTTGAGAAGTAGTCTATGGATCAGGCTTTCTGCACTAGTGGGTGTAGTGACTGCTGCAGTCGATAAGCTGCTCCCTGCACTCCTAGCCCAGCTCTTTCCTCACCTCAAGAAGTTAGGAAACTCTACAGACAAGTGGCAGGAATAAGCTGTTTGGGCAGAGCAGTCGTCTGCAGTCCCAAGGTGCTTATAGTATGTGTAGGTGTTGAACTGGCTGTTGCAGCAGCTGAGAAGGTTTTACTTTTAATTGTCACACAGAACTGGCATAATTTCTAAGATTTCTGTGGCCAGAGTTTTAGGGACACTGTCTTCTCCTTCCTGCACCCCTCGGTTTTGTGGCCAGGGTTTTAGGGACACTGTCCTCACTTGATTTCTGTGGCCAGAGTTTTAGGGACACTGTCCTTGCCTTCCTGTACCCCTTGATTTCTATGGACAGAGTTTTATGGACACTGTCTTCTCCTTCCTGCACCCCTCGGTTTTGTGGCCAGGGTTTTAGGGACACTGTCCTCACTTGATTTCTGTGGCCAGAGTTTTAGGGACACTGTCCTCACCTTCCTGCACCCCTTGATTTCTGTGGAGAGAGTTTTAGGGCCACCGTCCTCACCTTCCTGCACCCCTTGATTTCTGTGGCCCAAGTTTTAGGGACACTGTACTCACCTTCCTACACTCCTTGATTTCTGTGGCCAGAGTTTTAGGCACATAGTTCTCACCTTCCTGCACTCCAAGGTGAATGAAAATGTAGAGATAAAGCATAGGTACAGGTTCCACTGTTCAAGCTTCTTCAGTTTACTGGCATGTTGCAGTACACAGCCATGGTTTGGTATAAAAGTCAGTGCCTCTTGGAAGGGTAAAAATATCTGGGACCTCACAATGACAACAGAAAACCAAAATGCCCTGCTAAGCAATCTAAATTTGGAAAATACCATGAGAGAGCAAATTGTTTGACTGTAGCAGGTTGTTTGGATCAATTAGCTGTCACCTTCTTTTGTACTGAGAGAAAATGAACACAAATGCCTGGTGATTTAGTGTACAGAAGAGAGGGCTTTGACATTAAAAATAACACAAACAAGTGAGTTTGAACCACCACTCTTCAATTTTGCAGTGACCAAGACATTATTTTCATATTAATACTCTTTCACACCTCTAATAAGTGATGCTTTTAGGGGAAATAATGTTCTTGATTTAATCCTTCCAGAGTTTGAAACACTTCCCTTTAGTTTTTACCTGCTAATGAATCCTAGCAACATTCAAGTACTGAAAAATCAGCTTTAGCATAGCTTAAAAATGCAGCAGAAGTGTGAGTGTGTGTAGATGTGTCTTATAAAAGTGATAGCTTAGGATGAATCATCTTTTACAAGAGAGGGAATTGAGAATTATTTTACTTAGTTTTCAACCAAAACACTCCCTTCATTTGTTCTCTCACCATAGTCAAGGGAAGAATTGGAAGCATCCTCTTCAACTTAGATGAACTAAAGTTTGTGGATAAAGAATAAAATGTAGCTCTTTGGTCTCTGAGGCACTTACAAACTTTTGAGATGGAGCATTCAGTTGAGAGGTCTAAACAGTCTTAATTTTGATTAAAATGGCTTCATGTTTTGCTATTTCCAGCTGACAAGGGAAATAACTTGGAGCGTGATGCATGTAAGAATGTCTTGATGGGCATATTTGATTTGCAAAGAGCTGACTTCATACCCTGATGGTTTTTGGAATAGCTAATAAAGGAGGATAACAGGTGGGGGGAAAAAAAGTGTCTGCAGCAAAGTGTCAGACAGGAGTACTACAGTTTTCAGTCTGCTGCTACTGAAAAATACTTATGGCAGAACTTTTAGGTAGGGCCAAGAGATGCATAAGACCCCAAGACTGAAATACTGTCTTGTGTTTTTAAAGCAGCTAAACCAAACAATTGATGTGATTAAGATTCCAGTACAGCAGCAAGAATTGTTTATTCTTTTTATGTCTTTTCAGGATTTGGAAGCAATAGAATTTTAGGGCAATGAAGGGGGTTTTGAACATACAAACTTACCTGTTCTGCTCATTAAGTTTCTTCTTCCCAAACCTGTTTGGGAATACTGAACAAGTCACAGGTGTAGAACAGTTGAGTTGTTCTGGTTGCTTCTCCTGTAAATCCAGAGTGGTTCATGCGTGTTTGACTTATTAAAAATTATGTTCTAAAGTGTCTTTCTGAATTGCAGAACTGACAAGTTTTTACTCTTCTTTTCTATTGACAGGTCAAATTAATACCTACTGCCAGAACATCAAGGAGTTCAATGCACAGAACCTGGGCAAGCTTTTCATGGCTCAGGCTCTCCAAGACTACAATAACTGAAGAAACTTTGCTGTAGCCCTCAACGAGAGAAGTTAGTTACAGTTTCATGCTGTACATGATCCTCTTGAAAATCTGTTGTATTGGGAAAGGAGTCTTGTAAAACAGTCAACCTAATTTGTGTAGTATTCCACTTCAATGAAAAATAAAGGCAAATTTTAGTGATGTTTTAGTATTTCCTTATTTATTGGCCCTATTGGACTGGAATTTTCTGTGGTCACACAGGTTTTCTACACATTTGGCAGTTACTCATGTTTAGTCATAGCAAATAATGCAGGTTTTATTTATCTTGGAATCTGAAATCCAACCAAGTTATTGGAAATGTGCAGTATAGCTGACTTCACAGAAGGAACTTAAAATCTTCCTGTTTTGGTTGAGAGCTTACAACCGTAAGGTGCCAGTCATATGGAGCAGTTGCTTGTTTTCATCCCTTTGGACAGCCTGGTGCAGTGGACTTTCCATGCCACAAGTTTTGCATAGGCTTCACATTCAGAACACACAAAACTGGTGTTAAGGGGAGACTGAGCCCCACTGTATCATGCTAAGCTGAGTTCTTATTTTCAGTTGCCACCACCAAGTGGATTGAAATTCAGTGAAGTCTTCGTGATAGAAACCTTCAAAGGTTTAATACATGGCAACTCACACATCATACTGTCTTTTGATTTCTTTTTTTTCCCTTGAGTTCTTTGTTGCATGTCGTCATGCAACATAGAACTGTGGCCAGCAGGGCAAGGCAGAGGATTCTCCCCCTTTACTCTGCTCTCCTCAGACCCCACCTGGAGTACTGTGTGCATTTCTGGAGCCCCCAACAAAAGAAGGACATGGAACTGTTGGAGTGAGTCCAGAGGAGGGCTACCAACATGCTCAGAGGGCTGGAGCAGCTCTCCTATGAGGATGGGCTACGAGAGTTGGAGATCTTCAGCCTGGAGAAGAATAAGGCTTCAAGAAGACCTTATAGTAGTCTTCCAGTATCTGAAAGGGCCTACAGGAGGGCTGGGGAGTCACTATTGGCAAGGTCTTGTAATGACAGGACAAAGGGTAATGGGTTTAAACTGGCAGAGGGGAGGTTTAAACTGGATGTTAGCAGGAAGTTCTTTCCAGTGTGGGTGGTGAGACACTGGCACAGATTGCCCAGGGAAGTTGTGGCTGCTTCCTCCCTGGAGGTGTTCAAGACCAGGTTGGATGAGGCCTGGAGCAACCTGTTGTAGTGGGAGGTGTCCCTGCCTAGAGCAGGGGCTTGGAACTGGATGATGTTTGAGGTCCCTTCCAACCTAAACCATTCTATGATTCTGTGTGGTAAATTCTCAGTGCCTAAAGCAGCTAAGGAGTTTTGCCTTTTAAAATAAGCATCATCCTCTGAACTAGAGCGGGTGACCTATCTGTGAAGGGCTTCAAGAAACAATGTGGACATGGCACTTTGGGACGTGGTTTAGTGGCCATGATGTTGTTAGGTAGATGATTGGACTTGATGATCTCAGAGATCTTTTCCAATCAAAATAATTCTATGGTTCTATGAAATATGGACCTAGCATAGAATGTTTCTGCCCCTGTGGTGAAAGTTTTGGAATGCCAGAAGTGTGCGAAACCCGAGAATTAGCCTGTGAACTCATTCTGTTCTCAAGTAGCTATAGTGATTTCTGTAGTTGTGTAAATATGGATGCAATCTTTGTTCAGCCCTCACAGCAAGAGGTGTACCTACATTTCTGCTTTTGTCCTATTCAAAGTTGGACTAAGCTCTATCTGAACTGTAATAATCCTGCTGCTGGCTGCCAGCATGGAGGAAACCTGGGGTGCTTTTCTTTACCTAAGGTTGTTGTCTCTTCTTCCTTTTCAGCTCCACATGATATTCTCCTGCACACTTAAATGTTTTGGAGCCTGAATTTAGGAGGAAGTTCTTCCCAGTGAGGGCAGCAAGACACTGGAATGGGTTGCCCGGGGGGGTTGTGGCTGCTCTCTCCCTGAAGGTGTTCAAGGCCAGGCTGGATGGAGCTTTGAGCAACATGTTGTAGTGGGAGGTGTCCCTGCCTATGGCAGGGGGTTGGAGCTGGATTGTCTTTGAGGTCTCTTCCAACCTAAACCATTGTATGATTCTAATTTCTGCTTCTCTTCATCCTATCGAAGATGAGATTGCTGCATTCAGTGTAAGACACTACAAGGAAATGTTTGTGCAGATGTGAACAACTGCACAGAGTACAAAGTAGGGAAGGTCTAGGAGAGGTTGTGGATGTCCTTTTGGGTGCTATCAAAGACATTGGATGGGGTTTGCAGTGGCAACCAGTAACAGAAAGAGGATCTGATGTCTCTATGCTTTGTACATTCCTGGGGGCAGAGTCATTCATTCATTAATCTTGTTGGTCAGTGTCACCTGATTCTTTGCCTTCTGATGAATCTGTGGTATGACAAATCACTGAGGACAATCTGAGATGTCTTCAAGAGGCAAGCACTATTTAATGCTTCTCCCTGGATAGTCAAAGGACACCTGGTGTTCTGCTAAGTCGTTAGGAGCAGATATCACCAGCCAAAATATGTGCGATGTGTGCGCTAAGAGGAATTGAACTGTTCACCGTAGAGCTGCTTCTCTTCCAGATTGCCAGCTCTAGGGTGAGAGATGTGCCCCTCATGATTTTCAGTGCCTGTGCCTTTTCTTCCCTTGGGTTTTATGCTTTCTTTTAATTTTCTTCAGATTTTGCCCACAGCTTGTTGATTTTTAGGCGAAAAAATAAAAGAGCCTACTGCTCTAAGTCTAATGCCTTCTGTCATTACTTTTGCATGAAGTCATCAGGAAGGCTTTGTCTGCAGTTGGTAAGGTGCTTTAAATTTGGTGGTTTGAAGATCATACTCCTAGTGGAAGTTCCAGCTGGTCAGATGACAAATATTGTCCTGAGTTCAACTTTCTCATGGCCCTGGCCTTCAGCTGCTCAGGTGACAGGTGTTGTCCCAAATTCAACTTTCTCAAGGCCTTGGTCTTCAGCTGCTCAGGAGACAGGTATCATCCCAAGTTCAACTTTCTCATGGCCCTGATCTTCAGCTGCTCAGGTGACAGGTGTTGTCCCAAATTCAACTTTCTCAAGGCCTTGGTCTTCAGCTGCTCAGGAGACAGGTATCATCCCAAGTTCAACTTTCTCATGGCCCTGATCTTCAGCTGCTCAGGTGACAGGTGTTGTCCCAAGTTCAACTTTCTCATGGCCTTGGTCTTCAGCTGCAAGGAACTGAACGCATTGGCACTGCTCAGGAGGTGGTGATGCTGCTCCTTGGGCCCAGTCCAGGGGAAGTGTTTCAGAAGCTATTCGTACCAACTTTACAACTGGAAGGAGGTTTACACAAAGTTGGGCCTGTGTTTTATTTTTTAATCTCTTAATAGACAGAACAGATTGCTGTTGACACAACTCATCGTATGCTGAGTGGTGGGGAATTGAACAGAGCTGTAGAGGATGTCTTTAAAAATAACAGCTTTGGCAAAAGGCTCCTTAGTCAGAGAAAAGTTAATGGCTTGCTTCAATTAAAGGAAACATTTATATGTGAGGCAGAATGGCCAGATCCATTTTACAATGATATTAAAAGGCATTAAGGTATCAGTAAAATAAACAAGGAAGGATGGCAACGTGTTTTATCCAGCAGAAACACAGCTAAAGACTTCAAAAGCTTTGTAAGATGAAAAGAGTGTGTGCAACAAGCACTTCCATTCTGGCTTAAATGATTATTAATCTCTCACTATTACTGAGAGTGGTGCCCATTAAATGTTGTACAACGCATTGAGCTTTTGATCTGGAGCCCCCAACACAAGAAGGACATGGAACTGTTGGAGCCAGTCCAGAGGAGGGCCACAAAGATGATCTGAGGGCTGGAGCAGCTCTGCTATGAGGACAGGCTGAGAGAGTTGGGGCTCTGCAGCCTGGAGAAGGGAAAGCTTCGAGGAGATCTTATAGTAGCCTTCCAGTATCTGAAAGGGGCCTACAGGAGGGCTGGGGAGGGACTATTCACAAGGTCTTATAATGACAGGACAAGGAGTAATGGGTTTAAACTGGTGCAGGGATGGTTTAAATGGGATGTTAGGAGGAAGTTCTTCAGGAGGAGTAATGGGTTTAAACTGGCAGAGGGGAGATTTAAACGGGATGTTAGGAGGAAGTTCTTCACAGTGAGGGTGGCAAGACACTGGCACAGGTAGCCCATGGAGGTTGTGGCTGCTCCCTCCCTGGAGGTGTTCAATGCCAGGTTGGATGAGGCCTTGAGTGACCTGTTCTAGTGGGAGGTGTCCCTGCCTATAGTGGGGGGATGGAATTAGATGATCTTTGAGGTCCCTTCCAACCTAAGCCATTCTATGATTCTGTGATCTTTTTTCTTCCTCCACACTTTTGCACTACAAATGCAGTCCTAGATACAAAACATATGTCTTGTTACCATCACTCAGTGTGTCATTGCATCTCATACCTCAGTAAAACTGATGGAGACTCACATTCAAAAGGTTAGGAAGTGGAAAGCTCATTGAGAGGTCTCATCCCACATGCAGTGTTTGCTTTCTTGCCTATCCTGACTGCTGCAGGCAACTGATACATTATGCCTTTAACTCCTTTCAGGAGTTCCTCACTTGCAGGTGTGTGCTGGTCCAGTGTTCTTCCTCAGGTGCCTGGCTCCTGGCAGGTACCTGAGTTCTCTCTTGCTGCCTGCTTCCAGCCTTCTGCCCTGGTTCCTGAGCTGCTCAGTCAACTCCACTATCGCACTGCACTTGGCCAATATGTTTAGATGTTCCCAGAGTGGTCTTAGGAGACTGCATGACTGCATAAGCTGTGTTTCTTCAGCATAGCCCTTCAGTTATGCATAGTGGGGGTGTGAAGAGGATCTGGGTTCACGTGGACCACCAGTTATCCAGATGGGTAACACAGATTACAGTTGGAACATCTACTGGAAAACTCCTACATTTGCTCGTGGATTTCCGTAAGACTGCCATGAATATTTAATGAATCCTCACTCTCAAGAAAAAGATTTCTACTTGGATACCCAGATGTTTTAATTTTGTGTATCTGTAGCAGGGGAATAGGGTGATTGATGAGGAGAGAGCACTAAGCAGTTACATGGTCACCAAGTGATTGGATTGTGTCTGCTTGCAAGTAACACAGGCTGCCATAAAAGTGGAATCCTGTAGCACTTCCCGGTGTGAATATTTCTTATGTTGCAAGAATTTCCTTTAGATCACAAAATAATTAGGGCCACAAGGATGCTCAGAGGGCTACAGCACCTCTCCTGTTATAAGGACAGACTGAGAGAGTTGGGGCTGTTCAGTCTGGAGAAGAGGAGGCTTCCAGATGACCTTCTTGTGGCCTTGCAGTATCTGAAGGGGGCCTACAGAAAAGCTGGGGAGGGACTTTTTAGGCTCTCAGGTAGAGACAGGACTAGGGGGAATGGAGCAAATCTGGAGGTGGGGAGATTCAGATTGGATGTGAGGAGGAAGTTGTTCAGCATGAGAGTGGCGAGAGCCTGGAATGGGTTGCCAGGAGGGTGGCTGGGGCCACATCCCTGGAAGTGTTTAAGGCCAGGCTGGATAAGGCTCTTTCCAGCCTGATGAGTATCTGTGCCCATGTCAGGGGTGTTGGAACTAGATGATCCTTGTGGTGCCTTCCAACCCTGACTGATTCTATGGTTCTATATCTGTATTTTTCAGCCGTCATGTAATAAGTTGCTGAAGTGGTAGGAATCAGACATCTATCTGAAGTCTCTCAACCCCTTTGCAGGCAACTGCTGCTTCCTTTTAGGACAACCAAAGTTTTGGGTTTCTCCTGCAAAATGCAGAAGAGCTTTTGTCACTGAAGGAGGCAAAGCAGGACCTTAGCTATGAGCTGAGCAGTCCTCAAGGAGGAAAACATGCCTGGAGATAAGCCTGTCCCTGGTTTGTGGCACACTAGCCCCAAACTCTCCTTCCCACCACTTCTGCTTGCTGCTCAGGCAAAATCTATGAACTTGCCACTCCTGTTACTAGAGTAGTTGTGCTGGTAGGCTTAAGTGAATAATTGCCTTACGCAGACAGCAGCTCTGCTTGGTGTGGAACATAAGAGCTCCTTCATCATTCACAGTGAACCAGCAATATCGACATGAGTCTAACAGGAATCTCATGCCTAAAATCTGGGTACAACAGATACGGATAAATACCCTGAGCAGGTCCTTGAATCTTTGTTCCTCCAGTGCAACAATGATTCTCTCTCTTTTGTCTTTGCAGAGTGTTAAGCTCCTTAAGACAGACGTTATGTCTGTCATATGCACTTAAAGTGCTTCATGTGCTCTTTCCCCCTTTACTCTGCTCTCCTCAGACCCTACCTGGAGTACTGTGTGCAGTTTTGGAGCCCCCAGCACAAGAAGGACATGGAACTGCTGGAGAGTGTCCAGAGGAGGGCCACAAAGATGATCAGAGGGTTGGAGCACCTCTGCTATGAGGACAGGCTGAGAGAATTGGGGCGTTTCAGCCCGGAGTAGAGAAGGCTTCCAAGAGACCTTTTAAGTAACCTTCCAGTATCTGAAGGGGGCCTACAGGAAGGCTGGGGAGGGACTATTCACAAGGTCTTGTAATGACAGAATGAGAGGGAATGGGTTCAAACTGGCAGAGGGGAGATTTAAACGGGATGTTAGGAGAAAGTTCTTCACAGTGAGGGTGGTGAGGCACTGTCACAGGTTTCCCAGGGAGGTTGTGGCTGCTCCCTCCTTGGAGGGGTTCAAGGCCAGGCTCGATGAGGTCTTGAGCGATCTGATCTAGTGGGAGGTGTCCCTGCCTATGGCACAGGGGGGTTGGAACTCGATGATCTTTGACGTCTCCTCCAACCCAAACCATTCTATGATTCAACCCAGCCTGGGCTCAGCAGGTCTTTCGTATTACTTGGAGGATCTAAGTGTAATTGCTTGATTATTGCGTCTTACAGAGAAAATGGCACATGATGAA
The DNA here is from genome assembly GCA_013396835.1 of Psilopogon haemacephalus. Lineage (NCBI taxonomy): Eukaryota > Metazoa > Chordata > Aves > Piciformes > Megalaimidae > Psilopogon > Psilopogon haemacephalus. The sequence continues at coordinate 57,531 of VWZI01005231.1, forward strand.
GCCATTAAAAGGTGATGTGCTGAGGAACTGGGTGAAGATTGCACTGTCAGTTCAATTTTTTCCTGTCTGTTGAGAGCTCAGATTTCCAAAGTTTGGTAAAGCAGGTTTTATTGTAGGAACATAGAATCATAGAATGGTTTAGGTTGGAAGATACCTCAAAGATCATCCAGTTCCAACCCCCTGCCATAGGCAGGGACACCTCCCACTAGATCAGGTTGCTCAAGTCCCTGCGTATGTGAAGGCTGCCACACCAGCTGCATTTTGAGATCACGTTTGAAGCACGGTTATCCTCTCTCAGAACTGGGAGAGTGGAAAGGAGCAGCACAATGCAAATATCTGCTGTATGTACCTGACAGCAGAAGGTTGTTTGCTACTTGGCAAACAGCAAGGAACTGTTGAGGCCAAAATGCGTTGAGGTGATGAGCGCTCCTAGCCTTGTAACCCCACCAACCATCACAAGGTTCTTCTGCCTCCCCTCTTAGCACCTGCTTTTAATTTCTTATGTCTCTTCGTTCTATGATTAGCTCATCTTGTTATTTATTTTCAGCCATGTACTGTGTCCTTTCTCAACCCTCATCCCTGGTCATTCTTTGAGCTTCCAGCAGGGCGATGATCAAAACTCTTGTTTGACTTTACAGAAGCACCAGAGCTTCTCATGTGAACCCCCGCCTTGTTTTTTGTTTTTTTTTTTTCTGTAACCTCAGCCTTGGAAAGAGCTGAATCCCTTGAGCAAAAGCTTCCCAAAAAAGATCCTGTTAGTCAGACAGCTCACATCAGGAATGTTTAGCCTGAATTGTTCAAAGTTATCCTGAAGCGCAGCATTACAATGGAAAATGTTAAATAGCCTCTGCATAAACGCAGCTACTTCTGCTGCCATTAATAACCTTGGCCTGGTAGACAATGTTCTTGTGCTGGCTAAATTAGATTAGCCAGTAAATGTTCTCCATCTTTAATGTCTGTCAGATCTAAGACTTCTGGGCTTAAGCCTGCTGCCGCTTAAAGCTGGTGGCAATGCTGTTGGACTCTCTGTGCATGTGGACTTCCTGGGAGTGATGTCAGAATTTCATGCTGTTGAAACCTATGTCTCAAGAAGACAAGGATCTAGATGTTAAAAAAGTCAGTAGTTTTCATCCCCAACTTCACAGGATCACAGGATGTCAGGGGTTGGAAGGGACTCAAAGAGATCACGGAGGCCAATCCCCCTACCAGAGCAGGACCACGCAATCTGGCACAGATCACAGAGGAACACATCCAGACAGGCCTTGAAAGTCTCCAGAGAAGGAGACTCCACAACCTCTCTGGGGAGCCTGTTCCAGTGCTCTGGGACTCTTACAGTAAAGAAGTTCCACCTTGTGTTGAGCTGGAACCTCCTGTGCTGCAGCTTGCATCCATTGCTCCTTGTCCTGTCCCAGGGAGCAAGTGAACAGAGCCTGTCCCCTCTGCTCCTGACACCAGTCCTCAGATATTTATAAACATTTTTTACATCTCCTCTCAGTCTTCTCTTCTCCAGACTAAATAGCCCCAGGTCCCTCAGCCACATTTATTCAATTCCCTCTCAGTCTTCTCTAGACTCAGCCTCTCCTCATCAGGCAATGTTCCCATCCCTTAATCATCCTTGTAGCTCTCCGCTTGACCCTCTCCAGCAGATCCCTGTCCCTCTTAAACTGAGGGGCCAAAACTGAACACAGTATTCAAGATGGGGTCTCAGCAGGGCAGAGTAGAGGGGGAGGAGAACCTCCCTTGATCTGCTGGACACACTCTTCTTAATACACCCCAGGATCCCATTGGCCCTGTTGGCCACAAGTGTGAATGAGAATGTCTATGGCATTTCAGCCAGTCTTAAGAGCATCTTGTATAAATCTTTAGGTATATTAAGAGCATAGAAGTCCCCATGGCTTCTGGTACAATTACATGTTCAATATTGTAGAACAAAAAAAAAAAAAAAAAAAAAAAAAAGAAAAAGTGAATGATGAAGGGTTCAGTTCTATTTTTCTGAATGCTTTGTGTATCTGAAGAATTACTACTCTTGGGAGAGAGAGCATAATGTAATATCTGAAGTCAAATTGGTACTTAATGTTTTTATCATTCTAGTTCTGCTTGCAGCCTCTGCACCTTACTCCAGCATGCTCCCATGTGCTGTGGTGTTATTCAGATTTGAGTAGCTTTTAGAATCATAGAATCAGTCAGGGTTGGAAGGGACCACAAGGATCATCTAGTTCCAACATCCCTGACATGCCCAGGGACATCCTACCCTAGATTAAGCTGGACAGAGCCACATCCAGCCTGGCCTTAAACACCTCCAGGGATGTGGCCCCAACTACCTCCCTGGGCAACCCATTCCAGGCTCTCACCACTCTCATGGTGAACAACTTCCTCCTCACATCCAATCTGAATCTCCCCACCTCCAGCTTTGCTTCATTCCCCCTACTATTATCACTACCTGAGAGTCTAAAAAGTCCTTCCCCAGATCTTCTGTAGGCCCCCTTCAGATACTGCAAGGCCAGAAGAAGATCACCTGGGAGCCTCCTCTTCTCCAGACTCAACAGCCCCAACTCTTTCAGTCTGTCCTCATAGCAGAGGTGCTGCAGCCCTCTGATCATCCTCGTGGCCCTTCTCTGGACATATTCCAGCATGTCCACATCCCTCTTGTAATAGGGGCTCCAGAACTGGACACAGTACTCCAAGAGGGATCTCACCAGAACAGAGTAGAGGGGTAGAATCACCTCCCTCGACCTGCTGGCCACACTTCTCCTGATGCAGCCCAGGATCTGGTTGGCTCTCTGGGCTGCAAGTGCACACTGCTGGCTCATGTTGAGCTTCTCGTCCACCAGCACCCTCAAGTCACTCTCCTTAGGGCTGCTCTCCAGCCAGTCACTGCCCATCCTGGATTTGTGCTTGGGATTGCTTCGACCCAGATGCAGGACCTTGCACTTGGCCTTGAACATCATGAGGTTGGCTTGTGCCCATCTCTCCAGCCTTTCCAGGTCCCTCTGAATGCCATCCCTGCCCTCCAGCCTGTTTGCTGCACCACACAGCTTGGTGTCAAACACAGATTTGTCCCCGTGCCCTAAGATCACATTCTCAGCTCGCATCTGAGCAAAATCAGTGTCCAAAATCATACAAACCCTTCTTTGCACTTGAGCCTAATGGAACAGTCTCCAAACCCAGCCAGCTACTGTAAGTCTGTTTTACTCTTCTTTACAACAGTTTGGTTCTCATACTGTCAACAGATTATTTTTAATTCAAATCTAAGCAGTGATGTTGCCAGGACATGGGCCAGACCAGAGCTGGCTTTGGGGACAGGTAATTCAGTGAGATAAATCTTTGCCTGGGACAGCTCACCAAGCTGAACTGCTGTCGTATCCCAGATCCCTGGAGTATTTTCATGCTGCTCTGCTGCATATTCTGTGGACAGCTTTCAGCCTCAGATTTCTGCATGGAAGATAGGCTGCATCTGTCAGCTGAGCCACCCTGCTCAGCCTGTGCTTTGATCATAGAATCATAGATTGGTTTAGGTTGGAAGGGACCTCAAAGATCATTCAGTTCCAACCCCCCATGTGCCATAGACAGGGACACCTCCCACTAGAATAGGTCGCTCAAGGCCTCATCCAACCTGGCCTTGAACACCTCCAGGGAGGGAGCAGCCACAACCTCCCTGGGCAACCTGTGCCAGTGTCTCACCACCCTCACTCAAAAGCACTTCCTCCTAACATCCTGTTTAAATCTCCCCTCTGCCAGTTTAAAGGCTTTACTCCTCATCTTGTCATTACAACACCTTGTGAACAGTCCCTCCCCAGCCTTCCTGTGGGCCCTTTTCAGATATTGGAAGACTACTCTAAGGTCTCCTTGAAGCCTTCTCTTCTCCAGACTGCAGATCCCCAATTCTCTCAGCCTGTCCTCATAGCAGAGCTGCTCCAGCCCTCTGAGCATCTTTGTGGCCTCCTCTGGACTCTCTCCAACAGTTCCGTGTCCTTCTTGTGTTGGAGGCTCCAGAACTGTACACGCACTTGATCCCCACAGGGTGCCAGGGATTAGAGAGCCAAGTGAGAGGTTTCAATATGTCTAGCGTGGGAAGTCTGTGCTGCCTCTTCCCCAGTTTGAAAGCAAAAGTTTTACTGACTATTCCTGGAGAGCAGGAGCCTATTGCTGGCAGAGGAGAACTGATGGCCCCCTAAAAACATGCAGAGACAGGAGTAACTGCTGATCCAAAACACTCAGACTACTGTGCTGGTTTGAACTAATTGGAGAATTTGAGTGAGAAATTAGACTATTGGCTGAGAGAGGAAAACACAGGATGGCACTGCACCCAGAGCTTTACTGAGAAAGAAAAAAAAATTGTTTTAAAAGTGTAACTCAAGCATAGATATCACAGGCGGTTTCAGGCTGCTCTGGCTGTAGCTGCTTTTTGCATGTTCTCCTTTGTCTCTGCCTTGGTAGCTAATTCTCAGTAATACTACTAACTTCTTTCCTACTATTAACCCCCCTGGCCGATCTACCTCCGTTTATCTGCAGCATCAGCAGGTGGTGAGATAAAATTGGGGAAGGGGGTAAGGGTGGTTGGTTACCCCTCTTGGGGATTTTGGTTTCTGGGAGGGCTGTGATGTTTCTGCATTACCTCTTCATTGTATATATCCATAAATATCTGTTACACCTTGTAAATATCTGCTTGTATATTGTACAAAGCTGTAAATATAAAGCTTCATTTATCAACTTCCAGTGTTTTGAGTCCTAGCTGGGGTTTATATCAAAAGGTGGGGGGGCAGGGAACTGCTTAAACCACCACAACTACCCACTGATTCATATCCACCAAATTCACAGCAAATGCTCCTGCTTGATCTCCTTGCAAAGGGATGAGGTCAGCTACACATGAACATCTCTCTTCTGGATGACTTTTCTGAGCTAAAAGCGAGAACCTCTCTGAGGCTTGTTTATGGCTGATTTTAATAGCAGCAGGCTCATCTTGGGGGGGTGTGTGCATGTGTGTGTGTGGCTTTAACTGTGCACATCCCATTAGTGTTAATGGAGTTACACACCTGAAGTCCTGCGCTTGGAGATGAGACTATAAATCTAGGGTTACAACCTCATTCAAGTTGTTTATTTCATATGCAATAGCCCTTGTGCCACCAAGATGCCTTAATTCATTAAGTTATTTGTCTCTTTGGGTGAAGTCTCCTCATCTCAAGATCATAGCTACCTCTTTTGTGCCATGCCCTGAAATGAGCACTCCTACCTTTCTCCATCTCTGTTGCTCAGCATGGCAAAGAATCATAGAATCAGTCAGGGTTGGAAGGGACTACAAATTCCAACCACAAGGGGAAGGTTGGAAGGGATCACAAATTCCAACCCCCCTGCCATGCCCAGGGACACCCTACCCTAGGCCTAGAGCCTCATCCAGCCTGGCCTTAAACACCTCCAGAGATGTGTCCCCAACCACCCCGCTGGGCAACCCATTCCAGGCTCTCACCACTCTCATGCTGAAGAACTTCCTCCTCACATCCCATCTGAATCTCCCCACCTCCTGAGAGTTACTGGGGCAACCTTTCAGGCCCTCAGCAATTTCTGGATTGTTTTCCATGGAAAGTGCAGAAAGGTGCTGCTAGGCTGTGCCATTTCTCAGCATCATTTACCATCACTTTTTGGAAATCCAGTGGTACTCAGCATTTCCTAGGCAGTGAGTGCAGGCTGCAGTGGGAGAAGGGTGCAGCAGCAGCCAGGCTTGTGCTGGAGAGGCTGAGTGTGTGGAGCAAGCTGCTGTGAGGAAGACCATGGAAATCTGGCTGGTAGCTGATGTCTCTCAGAACCCAGCACACCATGGCTCCTGTCCTTAGACAGTTGATGATGTTCTGGACAAGGGAGGTTATTCTGCCTCTGTACTCTGCACTGGTCAAGCCTCACCTTGAGTACTGTGTTCAGTTCTGGGCCATTCAATTCAAGAGAGATGTTGAGGTACTGGAAAGTGTCCAGAGGAGTGCAACGAAGCTGGTGAGGGGCCTGGAGCACAGCCCTGTGAGGAGAGGCTGTTTAGCCTGGAGAAGAGAAGGCTCAGGGGTGACCTCATTGCTGTCTACAACTACTTGAAAGGAGGTTGTAGCCAGGTGGATCTTGGTCTGTTCTCCCAGGCAACCAGCAACAGAATGAGGGGACACAGTCTCAAGTTGTGCCAGGGGAGGAATAGGCTGGAGGAGGAAGTTCTTGACAGAGAGAGTGATTGGCATTGGAATGGGCTGCACAGGGAGGTGGTGGAGTCACTGTCCCTGGAGGTGTTCAAGCAAAGACTAGATGGAGCACTTAGTGCCATGGTCTAGTTGATTGCCTAGGGCTGGGTGACAGGTTGGACTGGATGATCTTGTAGGTCTCTTCCAACCTGGCTGATTCTATGATTCTATAGGTTCTGGGGAAAAGGCTCTTAAACACAAGAAGGGGGGAAAATATGCAGGCCTGTAGGGATAGCACAAGGGGCAGTGGTTTGAAATTAGAGAAGAGGAGATTTAGACTGGATGTTAAAAATAAGTCCCTTACCATGAGGGTACTGGAATGCTGGAACAGGTTGCCCAGGGAGGTGGTTGGGGCCCCATCCCTGGAGATATTCAAGAGCTGGGGCTATTCAGTTTGGAGAAGAGGAGGCTCCCAGGTGACCTTATTGTGGCCTTCCAGTGTCTGAAGGGGACCTAGAGAAAAGCTGGGGAGGGACTTTTGAGGCTATCAGGGAAATGACAGAATGAGGGGGAATGGAGCAAAGCTGGAGGTGGGGAGATTCAAATTGGATATGAGAAGGAAGTTCTTCACCATCAGAGTGGTGAGGCCCTGGTTGCCCAAGGGGGTGGCTGGGGCCACATCCCTGGAGGTGTTTGCAGCCAGGCTGGATGAGGCTGTGGGCAGCCTAATCTAGAGTAGAGTGTCCCTGGGCATGGCAGAGGGGTTGGAACTAGATGATCCTTGTGGCCCCTTCCAACCCTGACTGATTTTAAGATTAATTCTATGATGCTATGAGTCTATGATTCTATGCTTTATTATTTCCATTTTATTTTCTTGCTAATTTAAGTGAATAATTAAGATTTCAGTTGCTCCCAAGTCCCTTTTTCACCTGAAGCTGGATGGACTGGACCTACAGAGGCTACCTTAGAGGTGTTCTAAATTAATTTAAAGACTTATTTGGTTGAGACAGCTCAGAGATTTCCAGTGCACTGGCTGTTTTTGCCTGCTCCACTGCGATAAAGGTCTGTCTGCCACTGGCATGCTTTCAAGCTCCAGCACAGTGATCACAGCCAGGATCCAGACACAGCTTTCCCTGGCTGTAGCTGAGACCATAATTTCTGAGCCATCATCCCTCTGTGCCCCACTGTCAAGGCAAGCAGCTGAGCTGGCCTTGCAGCCATTCCATTTGTGCAAGCCTAGGGAGAGAGTGAGGACCCTTCAGCTGAGGACCCTTGAGTGAAACTGCTGGCTCTACCCCTTTCTGTGATAATCACAGACATTTAGTCGATTAAAAGAAACAAATTTAGACACTGCCAGCTTGCACCAACTTCCTGTTCTTCTCCTTTGCTCTGATTTGGTGTGCACTTTTTTGGGTTGTTTCTGAGGGTTTTTATTTCTATTATTTTTTTACCAAGTCAGCACAAAGTAGTAGTGGCAGTAAAAATCAGCCCATTTTGTTTTAACGCCTGTCTTTGAGTCGTGTTTGACCTTGGAAGGGAATAAATTCTGTTTCCCTCTGAATGTCCTGGGCTGCATTAAGAGAAGTGTGGCCAGCAGGGCAAGGGAGGGGATTCTACCCCTTTACGCTGCTCTCGTCAGACCCCACCTGGAGTACTGTGTGCAGTTCTGGAGCCCCCAGCACAGGAAGGACATGGAACTGTTGGAGAGAGTCCAGAGGAGGGCCACGAAAATGATCAGAGGGATGGAGCAGCTCTGCTATGAGGACAGGCTGAGGGAGTTGGGGCTGTTCAGCCTGGAGAAGAGAAGGCTTCAAGGAGACCTTATAGTGGCCTTCCAGTATCTGAAGGGGACCTACAGGAGGGCTGGGGAGGGACTGTTCACAAGGTCTTGTAGTGGCAGGATGAGGGGGAATGGGTTCAAACTGGCAGAGGGGAGATTTAAATGG
>VWZI01005231.1:65780-77725 GCA_013396835.1 Psilopogon haemacephalus
TCTTTTGGTTTGTTTGTTTGTTTGTGGATGTTTGGGTTTGTTTTTTTTTTTCTTTTCTTTTCTTTTCTTTTCTTTTCTTTTCTTTTCTTTTCTTTTCTTTTCTTTTCTTTTCTTTTCTTTTCTTTTCTTTTCTTTTCTTTTCTTTTCTTTTCTTTTCTTTTCTTTCCCCTGAGCATTTAGGTGCATTACTGTGCTCTGTAGAAAGGGCATCCCATAGTTCCTCATGAAACTTTCCTATTTGTGGGGCTGGGTAGGCTAAATGTTTAGCAATCAGCTTGGCAGGGGAAGCACTGCTGGGAACTGCCACCCAGGAAGCTCCTCACCACCTACTGCTAGACCAGATCCAACAGTATTGGTGCCTCTGAGATCCTGGCTGCCATACCACCCGGGTTGCTGGTTGCTGGCCTAGGCAAGTCCTTTGATGAGGCCACACAAGCTGGTTTCATCTAGAGGCTACCAACTGCAAAAGGCTCTTTTGTATCACCCAGCCGTGGCACAATTCATCTCAGCTGGCTTCTGTTGCCTGATCTTCTGGACACCTCTCAGGGGAGCGTGCAATGAGGTGAGGGGATCAGGTGTCAGCACCTACTTTTTTGAATGAGATGTTTGTACCCTAAGCTATGCTGACTGCAGAGCAGGCATGGGGCTACCTGCTCAGGTGCATGCAGACTGTCAGTCAAATGACCGCAGCCTCTGGTACCTCCAGTGAGATTGCATTAGAGTTGAGGGTCCACCTCACTTGTCCCTATCTCCTTTAGGCCCTTTCTATATGGGTGAGGTCCATCTCTTCACCTGGATACGTGCTGCTATGAATTTCCACCTAGGAAATGGGAGCAGAGCAAGTCCACATGAGAGGAGCATCCTTGCCAGACTGCTGTGACCGCCCCCCCCAAAGCCACATCTAGCAGGTGCTTTGCATGTGTGCTGCTGCATGCTCTGAAAACCAAACCCCCACTGATAATCAAGCTTTGAAATATGGCACGGGCCCATCCTCTGCTGGTTACATGAAGTGTATCATGTTGCCAGCTTTGTCGATATTTTTGTATAGCTACAAATATTTTCTCTCAAGTTTTATTAAGTGAGACCCACATACTTCTTCCAGCTGGGACTCTGTGGTCTGTTCCTACATAGCTGTTCACCCCGCCCTTGCTCAGCAACACTTCACAGTCATGCTGTGGTGCAGATGAGGAATTCGGGTTTGAAGCTGCCAGTCTGATTCCCATTAAGGCTGCATGGAAATTTGCCACACACCTGCCTAGGAAGCTGGAATAAATAATTCAGTGCTGCACAGTGATACCTAATGGCAAGCAGATAAACTTGACTGACCTTGTGCTGGGTTAAGCTCCCCAGTGCCTCTGTCCTTGCATGACGAGAGACAAAAAAAGGAAATGCCAAGAGAGACACAGAGAAGTTAGAAAGGGCTATGGACTTTCTCCTGGAGTGCAGTTTGAGCCCTACTGAAAGGAAGGGACTGACATCTGGTGCAGCTGAGGAACGAGGCAAGGCGAGCAAACTGTGAGACCCAGTTAGAGTTGATGGTATAACTGGTGGCACAGAGAAAACAGCAGAGTTAATTGCTACATGTTAATAAATACACAGCAGAAAAAAAAATTAGTGTAAGTCTTTGTGTCTGACTCACATTTTCAGAAATACCTTTAGACTTGAGGAACAAGTCTCATAAGAGCAATTTAGACTCTTCACTTTCCCAAGGAATGCCACCTTCTTTATAAGCATCTATTAACCAGTAACTGGGGAGCATCTCTTCTGCGAGAGTGACTGAATTGCCCTCCCTTGGATGCATCAACAGGAAGTTATTTTGAAAGCTAGGAATCATAGAATCATAGAATCAGTCAGAGTTGGAAGGGACCACAAGGATCATCTAGATCCAACCTCCCTGCTATGCCCAGGGACACCCTACCCTAGATTAGGCTGCCCAAGGCCTCATCCAGCCTGGCCTTAAACACCTTCAGTGATGTGACCCCAACCACTCCCTGGGCAACCCATTCCAGGCTCTCACCACTCTCACGCTGAATAAGTTCCTCCTCACATCCAGTCTGAATCTCCCCGTCTCCAGCTTTGCTCCAATCCCCCTAGTCCTGTCACTATGTAAAGTCAAGTCCCTCCCCAGCTTTTCTGTAGGCCCCCTTCAGATACTGGAAGGCCACAAGAAGGTCACCTGGGAGCCTCCTCTTCTCCAGCCTGCACAGCCCCAACTCTTTCAGTCTGTCCTCATAGCAGAGGTGCTGCAGCCCTCTGATCATCCTTGTGGCCCTTCCCTGGACATGCTCCAGCATGTCCACATCTCTCTTGTAATAATGGCTCCAAAACTGGATGCAGTACTCCAGGTGGGGTTTCACCAGAGCAGAGTAGAGAGGGAGAATCACCTCCCTCGACCTGCTGGCCACACTTCTCCTGTATGTTGTACGGCAAAGAGAATTTTTTTCCGTCGGGTCTGTGCTCGGAGGGCAACAGTAGGTCGCTCCATGTGCTTGCTGAGTTTCAGCGTTTACTCTCAGGACAAGCAGTGTCTCAATGACATTACAGGCACGTTGTGTTTACGATGTCAAACCCAGGCCATTCTGAATTTTTTTTTTTTTTTTTTTTTCCCTTTTTGTCTGTGGAACAGAATAAGGTGTGACAGTCTGGGTGCTGTGTGGTGAGCTCAGCCCTTTGGGAAAGGTGTTTGTGGGGTTAAGTAAAGATGGGTTTTTTGAAACGGTTTTATGTATTTNACGTTCCAGGGGAAATTGGCTGCTTTTTTTTTTTTTGAATTATTTATTTTTTTTATTTCATTCCACCCGATGCAATCTGATCTACTGCTGGTCCCATGTGAAGTCAGTTTATGAGCCTTTGGCCACACAACCCCACATGATTGCTAGCTGAACTTTCCCAGCTCTTAGCAAAAAAAAGTCAGGGAGGGTTATGTTTTTTTTTTTTTTTCGTTGTTAGCTACGGTCAAGAGGAAACAGGGAGCTTGCTGGCCTTGGTTCTGTGCACAAATGGCAGTGAAGGCACACAGTGATAGAACAAGAGGACACAGCCTCAAACTGTGCCAGGGCAGGTTTAGGCTGGACATTAGGAAGAAGTTCTATGCTGAAAGTGATTGGCATTGGAATGGCAGGTTTAGGCTGGATGTTAGGAAGAAGTTTTATGCTGAAAGAGTAATTGGCACTGGAATGGCAGGTTTAGGCTGGATGTTAGGAAGAAGTTCTTCATGCAAAGAGTGACTGGCATTGGAAGGGCAGGTTTAGGCTGGATGCTAGGAAGAAGTTCTTCATGCTGAAAGAGTGATTGGCATTGGAATGGCAGGTTTAGGCTGGATGTTAGGAAGAAGCTCTGCATGCAAAGAGTGATTGGCATTGGAATGGCAGGTTTAGGCTGGACATTAGGAAGAAGTTTTATGCTGAAAGAGTGATTGGCACTGGAATGGCAGGTTTAGGCTGGATGTTAGGAAGAAGTTCTGCGCGGAAAGAGTGATTGGCATTGGAAGGGCAGGGTTAGGCTGGGTGTTAGGAAGAAGTTCTTCATGCTGAAAGAGAGATTGGCACTGGAATGGCAGGGTTAGGCTGGGTGTTAGGAAGAAGTTCTTCATGCTGAAAGAGAGATTGGCACTGGAATGGCAGGGTTAGGCTGGGTGTTAGGAAGAAGTTCTTCATGCTGAAAGAGAGATTGGCACTGGAATGGCAGGGTTAGGCTGGGTGTTAGGAAGAAGTTCTTCATGCTGAAAGAGAGATTGGCACTGGAATGGCAGGGTTAGGCTGGGTGTTAGGAAGAAGTTCTTCATGCTGAAAGAGAGATTGGCACTGGAATGGCAGGGTTAGGCTGGGTGTTAGGAAGAAGTTCTTCATGCTGAAAGAGAGATTGGCACTGGAATGGCAGGGTTAGGCTGGGTGTTAGGAAGAAGTTCTTCATGCTGAAAGAGAGATTGGCACTGGAATGGCAGGGTTAGGCTGGGTGTTAGGAAGAAGTTCTTCATGCTGAAAGAGAGATTGGCACTGGAATGGCAGGGTTAGGCTGGGTGTTAGGAAGAAGTTCTTCATGCTGAAAGAGAGATTGGCACTGGAATGGCAGGGTTAGGCTGGGTGTTAGGAAGAAGTTCTTCATGCTGAAAGAGAGATTGGCACTGGAATGGCAGGGTTAGGCTGGGTGTTAGGAAGAAGTTCTTCATGCTGAAAGAGAGATTGGCACTGGAATGGCAGGGTTAGGCTGGGTGTTAGGAAGAAGTTCTTCATGCTGAAAGAGAGATTGGCACTGGAATGGCAGGGTTAGGCTGGGTGTTAGGAAGAAGTTCTTCATGCTGAAAGAGAGATTGGCACTGGAATGGCAGGGTTAGGCTGGGTGTTAGGAAGAAGTTCTTCATGCTGAAAGAGAGATTGGCACTGGAATGGCAGGGTTAGGCTGGGTGTTAGGAAGAAGTTCTTCATGCTGAAAGAGAGATTGGCACTGGAATGGCAGGGTTAGGCTGGGTGTTAGGAAGAAGTTCTTCATGCTGAAAGAGAGATTGGCACTGGAATGGCAGGGTTAGGCTGGGTGTTAGGAAGAAGTTCTTCATGCTGAAAGAGAGATTGGCACTGGAATGGCAGGGTTAGGCTGGGTGTTAGGAAGAAGTTCTTCATGCTGAAAGAGAGATTGGCACTGGAATGGCAGGGTTAGGCTGGGTGTTAGGAAGAAGTTCTTCATGCTGAAAGAGAGATTGGCACTGGAATGGCAGGGTTAGGCTGGGTGTTAGGAAGAAGTTCTTCATGCAAAGAGTGACTGGCATTGGAATGGCAGGTTTACGCTGGACGTTAGGAAGAAGTTCCTCATGCAAAGAGTGACTGGCATTGGAATGGCAGGTTTAGGCTGAATGTTAGGAAGAAGTTCTTCATGCTGAAAGAGTGATTGGCACTGGAATGGCAGGTTTAGGCTGGACGTTAGGAAGAAGTTCTTCATGCAAAGAGGGATTTGCATTGGAATGGCAGGGTTAGGCTGGACGTTAGGAAGAAGTTCTACGCTGAAAGAGTGATTGGCGTTGGAATGGCAGGTTTAGGCTGGATGTAAGGAAGAAGTTCTTCATGGAATTATTCAGAATCAGCTACAAAAGGCAGGGAGAAAGAGCCATGCAAGGAGTCAGCCACAGCCCAGAGAGGTCTGAAGCAGTCTGACTTATCTATATTTGGGTTACAACTCTTAAAACATTTTTTTTTTTTTCGTTCTCAGTAAAGCTCTGAGGGAAGTAGCATTGTCAGTGCTTTCCTCTCTCTCAGCCTATAGTCTAATTTATAATTCAAATCCTCCAATTAGTTAAAACCAGCACAGTGGGGTTGTACTCAATGATCTATGGAGGTCCCTTCCACCCTCTAAAGTTCTGTGATTCTGTGAAGGCAGATGAAGCAGAGTGGTAAGGCTGCCCACCAGGCATCTCAGCAGAGCAGAGTCCTGCTAATCTTACTGACCTGTGGACTGGGGAGCAGGATGGGGAAGAGTTTTGAGGAAATTTATCTCAAGGTGCAGATTTTGCATCTTGGTCCTGCTTCTGTTGCCGGCCAGAGAAGATCCTGCTGGTAGTTTGGAAGGACAAGCGTGGAGAAAGTGACACATTCCTGATTGCAGTTGGTAGAAGGTTCAGGCTTTGGGAGCCCAAGTCACAGCTCTGCCTTGTTTCTCAGAAGCTAAACAAGTGTTTCCCAATCTTTTAAAATCAAAGAACCTACCTACAAGCCTTTATTGTCTGAACACCAGCAGCTGGGGAGAGAATGGTGCCTGTGGGCAGGAGATGACATAAGCAAGCACCTGCCAACTGTGTGGGACGATGTTTGTGTGTGTTTTGCTTTAATTTCTTAATTATTTTTCTGCAACCAGTTCACTGACAACCTTCTGATGGATTGTGGCTTGCCCATGGGCCCCACATGAGCTGGATGCTTATTACTTATGAACTTGGGCTGCACCATGGGCAAGGAGTTTATGTGCTGTTGCAAATATTCCCTGAAATAATCACCTCTGTCTCAAAGACTTTGATACTGATAATTAAGTGAGGTAGAATCTGTGTTCCTATCTAGCCCTGGCCTTGTTTTGCAATTATTCACCCTCACTGGTTTCCTCACAGAGGCTTAAATTCAGCAATTATTGCTTTGCAATGAGATACATTAACTCAGACATTGCATTCAGGAGTTTAATCACTAGAAACCTTCTAAAATCTGCAATAAGTTTTCTGTGTTAAACAAAGGAATTCTTTAATTTAACATCATGAAAACAAAATTAAATATTATGGGGTGGCTTCAAGGTGGCTGCAGACAGGAAATTGGAAGGGGGATGCTCCTTTTTTTTTGTTTTTTAGCCCATCTGAACGTGAAGTCTCACAGGAGATGGACTTCAAGGTCAGCTCAGCATGATCTTGGTTTTCTGAGCTTGCTGCTTCACAGGGACCATGAGATCTTTCCTGGGGATGGATGAAACCCTGGCAGGAGACTGGCATTCACATCTATGTGGCTTTGCCCCTGTGGGTTGCTGTGTGCTGCTACTGCCCCATAGCCCTGCTAGCTTGAGTTCTTCTGAGGGATGTTTGTTGCTGTTGCATCAAATCAGAGAGAGCCTGTGGACTCTGAAATCAGCAAGTGTTCCTTGGCAGGCACAGTCACAGGATCACAGGATCACAGGATGTCAGGGGTTGCGAGTGACCCAAAGAGGTCATTGAGTCCAACTCCCCTGCCAGAGCATGTCACAGAGGAATGCATCCAGACAGACCTTGAAAGTTTCCAGAGAAAGAGACTCCACAGCCTCTCTGGGGAGCCTGTTCCAGTGCTCTGTCACCCTTACAGTCAAGAAGTTTCCCCTTGTGTTGAGGTGGAACCTCCTGTGCTGCAACTTACACCCATTGCTCCTTGTCCTATTGCAGGGAGCAAGTGAGCAGAGCCTGTTGTGTCTCCCCTCTCTCCTGACACCCAGCCCTCAGATATTTATAAACGTTTATTACACATCCTCTCAGTCTTCTCCAGACTAAACAGCCCCAGGTCCCTCAGCCTCTCCTCATCAGGCAGTGCTCCAGTCCCCTAATCATCCTCATAGCTCTCTGCTGGACCCTGTCTGGCAGATCCCTGTCCCTCGTAAACTGGGGAGCCCAGAACTGAACAGAATAGAATGGAATAGAATGGAATAGAATAGAATAGAATAGAATAGAATAGAATAGAATAGAATAGAATAGAATAGAATAGAATAAAGACATGTTGGAAGAGACCTCCAAGATCATC
The DNA here is from genome assembly GCA_013396835.1 of Psilopogon haemacephalus. Classification (NCBI taxonomy): domain Eukaryota; kingdom Metazoa; phylum Chordata; class Aves; order Piciformes; family Megalaimidae; genus Psilopogon; species Psilopogon haemacephalus. Next base: position 73,007 of record VWZI01005231.1, read on the forward strand.
CACTCCAACCTATCACCCAGCCCTATCCAATGGCACTAAGTGCTCCATCCAGTCTTGAACACCTCCAGGGTCGGTGACTCCACCACCTCCCTGTGCAGCCCATTCCAATGCCAATCACTCTCTCTATAAAGAACTTCCTCCTTATATCCAGCCTATACCTCCCCTGGCACAACTTGAGACTGTGTACCCTTGTTCTGTTGCTGGTTGCCTGGGAGAAGAGACCAACCCCATCTGGCTACAACCTCCCTTAAGGTAGTTGTACAGAGAAATGAGGTCACCCCTGAGCCTTCTCTTCTCCAGGCTAAACAACCCCCAGCTCCCTCTGCCTCTCCAGATAGGGCTGTGCTCCAGGCCCCTCACCAAATCAACCAAAAGGATGGAAAACATAACAGGTTTGGAGAATCTATGCATGTAAGAATGCTGCAGCCTGAGACAGAGAGACTATTACAAATATTTCTCAATACATTCCACCTCTGGCACTGAGGTCAGGCTGACAGGTCTGTAATTTCCTGGCTCCTCCTTCTTCTGTGGATGGGCACCACATTGGCCAGCTTCCAGTCTTCAGGGACCTCTCCAGAGAGCCAGGACTGTTGATAGATGATAGAGAGCATCTTGGCCAGCTAATCCACCAGCTCTCTCAGCACCCTAGGGTGGATCCCATCTGGTCCCATGGACTTGTGAGGATCCAAGTGGCTCAGCAGGTCCCTTACTGCTTCCTCTTGGATTACAGGGGGACTACACTGGTCCCTGGCTCCATCTGCCTGTTCGGGAGGCCACTTGTCCTGAAGACAACCTGTCCCACTATTGAAGATTGAGGCAAAGAAGGTGTTGAGTACCTCTGCCTTTTCCTCATCTTTTGTTACTGTATTCCCCTCTGCATCCAGTAAAGAGTGGAGGTTGTCCTTGCCCCTTCTTTTACCATTAATATATTTACAGAAACATTTTTTTGCTCCCCTTTACAGCAATGGCAAATCTAAGTTCTAAATGGGCTTTTGCTTCTCTAATTTTTTTTTCCTATGAGACCTAGCAACATCTTTAATCTCTTCCTGGGATACCTCCCCTTTCTTTCCCAAAGGTGATATGCCCTCTTTTTTATCCCTAATTCCTTTAGAAGCTCCTTACCCATCCAGTCTGGTTGTCTCCCTTGTCGACTTGCCTTCGGGCACATAGGCACAGCCCATTCCTGAGCCTTCAAGAGTCCTTTCTTGAAGTAGGTCTAGCTTTCCTGGACCCCCTTTTTTTTAAAGGGCTGTTTCCCAAGGAACTTTCCAAGCTAATTCCTTAAATAAGCTGGAGTCTGCCCTTTGGAAGTCAAGTGTGGAGGTTTTTTGATGCCTCTTCTGGTTTCACCATCTATTGATAACTCTATTATTTCATGGTCACTGGACCCCACCACATCTCCCACCAGCCCTTCTCTATTTGTGAACATCAGATCAAGCAGGTCTGCACCCCTGGTAGGCTGATATAACAGCTGGGTTAAGAAGCTCTCCCCCATGTACTCTAGGAACTTTCTAGACTGCTTCTTCTCTGCAGTGTTAAATTCCCAGCAGATGTCTGGCAAGTTGAAGTCGCCCACAAGAACGAGGGCAAGTGATCTTAAGGCAGCCTCCAGCTGCTTAAAGAATAATAAATCAGTATTCAAGATGGGGTCTCACCAGGGCAGAGTAAAGGGGGAGGAGAACCTTCATTTGATCTGTTGGATACACTCTTCTTAATACACCCCAGGATCCCATTGGCCTTCTTGGTCATGTGAATTTGCAATCTTCAACAGTGTGGTGGTTTGGCAGTTAGCTGCCCTCCACACACTTTGAAATAACCCAGGCTAGGACTCAGTCAGCTGGAAGTTAATAAATGAAGCTTTATGTTTACAGCTTTGCACAATATACAAGCAGATATTTACAATGTGTAACAGGTATTTACAGATATATACAGTAAAAAGGTAATATAGAAACACCACAGCCCTCCCAGAGATCAAAGACCCTAAGAGGGGGTTTTAAGCACCTCTACTACCTTTCCACCTCCCCAACCTTATCTCACCATCTGTCTTATGCAGCAAATAGGTGAAGGTAGATTGGCCAGGGGAATTAGCAGCAGGAAAGAAGTTAGTGAAATTATTCAGATCCAGCTCAGAATAGCAGGGAGAGAGAGCCATGCAACAGCAGCAGCCACAGCCCAAAGTGGTCTGACTTATCTGTGTTTGGGTTACCACTCATAAATATTTTTTTCTGCTTCAGTAAAGCTGTGAGCGAAGCATCATCATCAGTGTTTTCCTTTCATCAGTCTATAGTCTAATTTCTCATTCAAATCCTCCAATTAGTTCAGACCAGCACAAACTGCAAATCTCATCTACCCCTGAAGGGAGTCAGCAGATGGGCCACGAGGGTGCTCAGAGGGCTGCAGCACCTCTGCTATGAGGACAGACTGAAAGAGTTGGGGCTGTTCAGTCTCGAGAAGAAGAGGCTCCCAGGTGATCTTCTTCTGGCCTTCCAGTATCTGAAGAGGGCCTACAAGAAAGCTGGGGAGGGACATTTTAGGCTATCAGGTAGTGATAGTAGTAGGGGGAAGGGTGCAAAGCTGGAGGTGGGGAGATTCAGACTGGATGTGAGGAGGAAGTTCTTCACCACGAGAGTGGTTTGCCCAGGGGGTGGTTGGGGTCACATCCCTGGAGGTGTTTAAGGCCAGGCTGGATGAGGTTCTGTCCAGTCTAATCTAGGGTAGGGTGTCCCTGGACATGTCAGGGGGGTTGGAACTAGATGATCCCTTTGGTCCTTTCCAACCCTGGCTGATTCTATGATTCTATTCTATGCACTGCAGGTCTGAGGGTAGAGAGCAGGAGGTTCCCATTCCACATCACTACATCAAGTGCTGTTGATGGGGGTGGCTGAGGCCTTGGGCAGACGCTAAGATAAAAGCTGCTCTTGCCTCAACAAGGCTCTGTGCACTGTGTCTGATGCAGAGCTTGCAGCCTTTGACCCCCTGGTCCTCTAGCAGTGCCCTGTGCCCGCCCCCCACATCCACCTGCATGTGTGGCAGTTCCCAGAGCAGCAGAGGGGGAAAGCAGCCCAGGAAAGGTGGGTAATTATATGATGGCGATAATCAAAAGGTAAATTAATTATTATGAGTGAAAAGGGTAATTAGTGAAGAGGTTAGCACTCAGCAGATGAGTTTTTAATCTGTTCAACCAGGCCAGTTTTTTCAGCAGCGGTTGATAGGCTGCGGTAGTTCATCTCCCGGGGTACCTTCAGCCCCTTCTGTGGGGAGCTGGCTGAAGTGATAAATCTGTCTAGGGTGCAGCAGAGCTTAACCCTGCTTGTGAACAGCCACTGTAAAAACATGTGGGGCATGTGCTGCATTTTAAACACTGATGTCATGGCCGATTTTGTTAACATTTCAAAACACTGGATGAGGCACAGCAGCAGAACTCTGTAGCTCTCTGTCTCTCTTGCTTCTTCCTAATCTTAAAGTGAATTTTTCCCTCCCTCCAGTGATAAATAGCATTTAAAAACATTTATTTTAATTTTATCTGCCACTTTGGATGTGAGATCTGGTTTGTATAACAGGCTTCCCAGAGAGGTTTTGGAGTCTCCTTCTCTGGAAACTTTCAAAACCTGCCTGGATGCATCCCTGTGTGAGCTACCCTGGGTGATCCTGCTTTGTCAGGGGGGTTGGATTTGGTAATCTCTGGAGGTCTCTTCCAAACTCTAAGGTTCTGTGATTCTGTGGGGTTGGACCTGATGATCTTTGGAGGTCCCTTCCAAACTCTAAGGTTCCATGATTCTGTGGGGTTGGACTTGATGATCTTTGGAGGTCCCTTCCAAACTCTAAGGTTCCATGATTCTGTGGGGTTGGACTTGATGATCTCTGCAGGTCCCTGGCAAACTCTGAATTTCTGTGATTCTGTGGGGTTGGACTCGATGATCTCTGCAGGTCCCTTCCAACCTCTAAAGATCTGTCATTCTGAGATATACTCAGCATCCATATACAACCTTTAAAATAGAGAGTTCATGCTATTTTGCTTAGGCACTTTTGCAGCTTGCTCCTAGTTATAGCAACAGCAAATTTGCTCAAAGAGTGATGCATCTCTGTCCAGCCAAGTACATCACTTGCAGCAGAGTTGATGCAAGTGATACAGGACCTCCGTGCTCTCCTCATACCTTCCCTCTTTTGTAGCTAAGGAAAACTAAATCTTTCTTCCCAAGTGAGCTATGAGGACTTTACTGTCCAAAGGAGGGGATGTGGAGAGGAAACCTCCTCACCTGCCCTGAAAGAACAGGACTCTACTGTAGTCAAGTTGAAAAATGATGGTGTAGCAGTTTTTTTTCCTTTGTGTGGCTCTGGATGCTGACTGTTTTCTTTAAGCAATATTTCCTGTGAGTTGCAGAAGTATCTCAGGTTTCATTTTGTATTAGCAGAAGGTAATTTTCCAAGTCGTGCTTCACATTTGTTGAACAGAAGAGTGGAAGGGAAACTTCAGGGATCAAAACCCAAAAGGTGCTCGAGAAGAAACCCACAGGGTTGCTCTAAAGAGAAACAAACAAAGCAACCAACTAAGCAGCCTAACAAATAAAGACCATCTGGCTCAGTTTGTGATCAGGGCTGGCAGTGCTGTGCATGTCTGTCTGTCTGTCGTGCTGACGTTGTCAATGCTCCCTCTGTTCCTCCTCCTACCTCTTGTCTTCTAATTTTGTGAAGAATTTTTTTTTTTTTTTTTTTTTTTTT
>VWZI01005231.1:77754-112398 GCA_013396835.1 Psilopogon haemacephalus
TTTTTTTTTAATGCTACTTCTGGGATGTGTTTGGTGTTGGTGAAGGGAGAGATCAGGAGAAATGCTATCAGCTAACCCTCTCTGGGCTTGGTTGTGTTTTTCCATACACTTTTCTTGCTTGCCGGCCATGCTGCTGATTGCCTCTGATCTGGGTCAGCGAGAGTCAGCAGCTTGGAAGGGTGCTAGGTCCTCGTGAGGCTGATCTGCTCAGTCAGAACACTTTTATAAGTATGCCTTACATCAATCTAATTGTCCTCTGCCCTGACAGATCTGACAGCCTTCAGACCTCCCAGGATGTCCCTTCTCCTGCTTTTTTGGCTTTCGCTCCCTCATTTTCCATACTGAGTCTCTCAAATGCTTAGAAGAGCTCCAAAGTGAGCTGGAAACGGAGATATTGTGGCTTTATTCGGAGGATCTGGTATTGTTATTTACTTTCCCCATGGTCCCTACTCTAACGGCCACCGCAGCTCATGTTTTATTTCAGTCTGACGTTTGACAACTCATTTAAGAATAATGGACTCTGAATTGCAAACTTTGCCGGAAAACATCCACAAGGCTTATGTCAGGAGTTGCCAAAACGAGTAGTACCAATAGAGGGGAGGCTGCTGCAGCTTCACGGCCCCAGCCCGGCCAGCAGCAAGGCTGAGCATGTGCTCCTGGTAGGCACATGTGTGCACACACATACGGAGTACACAGCGACATGCCCTGCCTGCAGGTGACTCAAAGTGAAGCAAGCAGAAATATGCAAACACAGGTGGCACAGATGACCTAATCCTGTCCACTTCTCTGGAGGTCCAACGGTAGGAATAAAGAGATGTTCATATCTAAAGGTGAATCTTCAGAGCAGCCAGCTTCAGACTGGCTTTCGTTCTTCCAAGTGAAATTCAACAAGGCCAAGTGTAAGGTCCTGCACCTGCGTCGGTGCAATCCCAAGCACAACTCCAAGCTGGGTGGGGAATGGCTGAGAGCAGCCCTGAGCAAGAGGACCTGGGGGTCTGGGGTGATGAAAAGCTCAACATGAGCCAAGTGTGCACATGCAGCCCAGACAGCAACTGTGTGCTGGGCTGCAGCAAGAGAAGTGTGGGCAGCAGGGCAAGGGAGGGATTCTCCCCCTTTACTCTGCTCTCCTCAGACCCTACCTGCAGTACTGTGTGCAGTTCTGGAGCCCCCAACACAGGAAGGATATGAAACCGTTGGAGTGAGTGCAGAGGAGGGCCACGAAGATGATCAGAAGGATGGAGCACCTCTGCTATGAGGACAGGCTGAGGGAGTTGGGACTTTTCAGCCTGGAGAAGAGAAAGCTTCGAGGAGACCTTATAGCAACCTTCCAGTATCTGAAGGGGGCCTGCAAGAGGGCTGGGGAGGGACTATTCATAAGGTCTTGTAATGACAGGATGAGGGGTAATGGTTTTAAACTGGCAGAGGGGAGATTTGAATAGGATGTTAGGAGGAAGTTAATTCCAGTGAGGATGGTGAGACACTGGCACAGGTTTCCCAGGGAGGTTGTGGCTGCTCCCTCCCTGGAGGTGTTCAAGACCAGGTTGGATGAAGCCTTGAGTGACCTGTTCTAGTGGGAGGTGTCCCTGCCTATGTTGGGGAGTTGGAACTGGATGATCTTTGAGGTCCATTCCAACCTAAACCATTCTATGATTCTAAGTGAGGTTCCATGGTCAGAGCACCACTCCAGTTGCTGTGTCCAGACCTCTCTACACACATATGCACACAGAAGAGAGATCTCCAGTCTCAGAAAAGAGTTAGAAATTGAGTTATTTCAAACACAGGACAGAGTGCTGCATGACCCAACAAATATACTGACCAGACAACATTTTATGTACAGCTGGCCTCTTTTTATGTCTTTCCCCTTCTATTTATACCTCCCCAAACAGCATAAGTCCCTCCCTTTTCTAGCCTTTCATTCTTCCCTTAAACATCCCACACAAAGACAGAATGATCTCCTACATCCCACAATGAGTCCTGTCCCCCAGAGCAGGGATACTTCTGTCTGTGGAATGCCTCAGAGACCTATCTCCAGGGACTCATGATGCTGGGTTTTACTTGCCCCATGGGGCTGATGCTCTCTTTGCACAGCCCCTGGGGACTGGGACATGGTTTTGCATCTTTGACCAGGGCTTTCCTAGTGTCCCTGTGCTCTTCTGTGAGAGTGAGCCTTCCATCATATAACTTCACAAGAGATCCCCATAGAATCATTTTGGTTGGAAGAGACCTTTATGATCAAGTCCAACTGTTAACCTAGAACCACTAAGTCGCCACTAAACCATATCCCTCAGCACCATATCTACACAGTTTTAAAAACACTTCCAGGAATGCTAATTCCACTGCTTCCCTAGGCAGCCTCTTCCAGTGCTTGACAACTATAACCAGTGAAGACAATTTTCCTCATATCTAGTCTAAACCTTCCCTGGGACAACTTGTGGCCATTTCCTCTCGTCCTGTGACATGTTACTTGGGAGAAGAGACTGACACAAGCCTATCTACAACCTCTTTTCAGGTAGTTGTAGAGAGTGGGAAGGTCTCCCCTCAGCCTCCTTTTCTTCAGGCTAAGCAACTGCAGTTCCTTCAGCCAGCTCTCATAGGACTTGTGCTCTAGACTCCTCACCACCTTTGGTGCCCTTCACTCCAGCACTTCATTGTTCTTATTGTAGTGAGAGACTGAATATAGTATTCGAGGTGCAGCTTCAGCTTTGCCATATACAGGGGGACAGTCACTTTCCTAGTCCTGCTGGCCACACAACTTCTAATACAACCCGGGATGCTGTTGACCTTCTTGGCCACCTGGGCACACGAACAGAACAGAACAGAACAGAATAGAATAGAATAGAATAGAATAGAATAGAATAGAATAGAATAGAATAGAATAGAATAGAATAGAATAGAATAGAATAGAATAGAATAGAATAGAATAGAATATTACTCTGAGTTCCAAAGTGACCATAGTGGTATTTTTTTAGCTAAAGCCATAATGTGCCTTTCAGTCACTTGAACCCATCTGGTGATGCTTCTTAGGACCAGGACTGGAGAATCCCAAGAAAGCAGAATCAAAGCAGAATCACAGAATCACAGAACTAACTAGGTTGGAAGAGACCTGCAAGATCATCCAGTCCAACCTATCACCCAGCCCTATCTTAATGGCACTAAGTGCTCCATCCAGTCTTTTCTTGAGCACCTCCAGAGATGGTGAATCCACTACCTCCCTGGGCAGCTCATTCCAATAGCTCGTGTTCAGTTGGCTGTCAACCAACACCTTCAGATCCTTTTGCAGCTTTCCAGCCACTCTTCCTCAAGCCTGTGGTATGAGGCTGTTGTGGCCCACATGTTGGACCAAACCAGAAACACTAGAGATTATTTCTGGGTCAGCCAAGATGAAGGCATGTTCAGAAATGCCTGAGTGACTTAGCAGCCCCGTGCCCTTCTTTGATACTTAGGAATATGAAAGTCATCACAGACCAGTTGTGGTTCATAGTCCAGAGAGGCTTCCAAGCATGAGGCTTCTCTCTGCAGCATTTACTCCTGCTTTGACTAACTTTGCACAAGCCATAGACTTTGTACTGTGAAAACTGCTCCCAGTATAACAATCTATGGTGAAATTGCATCACGTGTTTTGGAAAGATAGAGACTTTGAGTCAAGACTGGATAAATCATAGAATCATGGAATCAGTCAGGGTTGGAAGGGACCACAAGGATCATCTAGCTGCAACCCACCTGACATGTCCAGGGACACCCTACCCTAGATTAGACTGGACAGAGCCTCATCCAGCCTGGCCTTAAACACCTCCAGGGAAGTGGCCACAACCACCCTGCTGGGCAACCCGTTCCAGGGCCTCACCACTCTCATGCTCAACAACTTCCTCCTCACATCCAATCTGAATCTCCCCACCTCCAGCTTTGCTCCATTCCCCCTAATCCTGTCACTACCTGATAGCCTAAGAAGTCCCTGCCTAGCTTTTCTGTAGGCCCCCTTCGGATACTGGAAGGCCACAATAATGTTACCTGAGAGCCTCCTCTTCTCCAAACTGAACAGCCCCAACTCTTTCAGTCTGTGGAATGGAATGGAAATGGAAAGCACCTCACACTGTTTAGCAGCTTCTCCCAACAGCAGCTTCAATTGTAACAGGTAGTGATTTGCCCAAATCTGTCGTTTAAAACCTAATTGAAATGGTTTGCACCGATTGACAGGGCTGCAGTCAACAACATTCAACGCAGAAATGAGCAGGATATTTTCTTCTCCGTGTGCTTGCTAGATTAAAGAGCTCTCAAGGATCAGAAGGCATGTCTCTGTCTGAGTAACAGAGGCATCTGTGAATGGCAGGGGTGTAATTTCCTACCCACCTCCAATTACACTCTCCTGTGATCCATCTGTCTGGGAAGCTATCGGGTATTGTGTTTTATAATCACTCCTTGTTAAAAATACCATCTTTGTTGAAAGTTTTTTAAAAAGGAAATCTCAGAAGACCCTCAGAAAAATAAAAAAAAAAAAAGAGAAAGGAAAGCAAAGCTACTCTTAGAGAAAACTTTTAATGAGAAAGAGATTAAAAAATGTGAACAATTTAACACAAGGATTTGAACTGGGAAAAAAAACAACCCTAACCCACAAACAGGTCACGTAGAGCATTTCAGTGATGAAGGAAATGTATGTACATGGGAAAATGTTTTCTGTCAAGGAAATGCATTTAAATGTTTCTATACGTGGATACATGAAGGAAATGCATATATGAAGGAAATGCATTTAAGTGTTTACATGAAGCTGTCCCAGTATAACTGTAGGATTGCATCAAGAGATGTCCTTTGCCTGTTCAGATGCAACACAGAAGTCTAATTCTTGACAGAGAGAGTGATTGCCCATTGGAATGGGCTGCCCAGGGAGGTGGTGGAGTCACCATCCCTGGAGGTGTTTAAAAGGAGGCTGGATGAGGCACTTAGTGCTGTGGTTTAGTTAATTAGAAGGGTTAGGGGATAGGTTGGACTTGATGATCTTGATGGTCTGCTATGAGGACAGGCTGAGTGAGTTAGGGCTCTGCAGCCTGGAGAAGAGAAGGCTTCCAGGAGACCTTATAGCAACCTTCCAGTATCTGAAGGGGGCCTACAGGAAGGCTGAGGGGGGACTCTTCACAAGGCTTTGTAATGACAGGATGAGGGGGAATGGGTTCAAACTGGCAGAGGGGAGATTTAAATGGGATGTTAGAAGAAAGTTCTTTCCAGTAAGGGTGACAAGACACTGGAACATGTTTCCCAGGCAGGTTGTGGCTGCTCCTTCCCTGGAGGTGTTCAAGGCCCTGGAGGTCTTGAACATCCTGATCTAGAGGGAGGTGTCCCTGCCTATGGCGGGGGGTTGGAACTGGTTGAGGTCTCTTCCAACCTAAACCATTCTATGATCCTAGAGGTCTCTTCCAACCTGGTTAATTCTGTGATTCAAGGTAACCTCCATGCTCAACTCCCCTCCTGTGGGAGCAAAGTGATATATTTAATTGTCAGGAAAGCTGGATGTATTTGCTAATGGGGTCTGGATCCCCTTGAATAAGTCTGATTTCCCCACAAAGCTGCATTTATCCAGGAAGAGCAGGTGCCTCACAACCACTGTTTTCCAGTTCTGGGCCCCTCAACTTATTTAGATGTTGAGATGCTTGAATGTGTCCAGACAAGGGCACCAAGGCTGGTGAGGGGGCTGGAGCACAGTCCTGTGAAGAGAGGCTGAGGGAGCTGGGGGTGTTCAGCCTGCAGAAGAGGAGACTCAGGGGGGACCTCATTGCTCTCTACAACTACATGAAAGGAGGTTGTAGCCAGGTGGGGGTTGGCCTCTTCTCCCAGGCAACCAGTGACAGAATGAGGGGACACAGTCTCAAGCTGTGCCAGGGCAGGTTTAGGCTGGATGTTAGGAAGAAGGTCTTCATAGAAAGAGTGACTGGCATTGGAATGGGCTGCCCAGGAAGGTGGTCGAGTCATCATCCCTGGAAGTGTTTAAAAAGGAGGCTGGATGTGGCACTTGGTGCCATGGTTTATTTGATGAGATGGTGTTGGGTGATAGGTAGACTTGATGATCACAAAGGTCCTTTCCAACCTGGTTAGTTCTCTGATTCTGCCTTTGTTGGGACTCTATAGTCCTGAAAATCATCACCAGATGGGTTCAAGTGACTGAAAGGCACATTAAGGCTTTAGCTAAAAAAAAATAAAAATCACTATGCTCAGTTTGGAACTCAGAGTAGTAAAAACTTGCAACACTTCTGTAGAGGGTAGTAGCCAAATTTTATCCCAAATTACATTGATTTTAGCCTAGCTGAAGATCCTGAAAGAATGATTGTACTGATGGAATTTAGGGTTTACCATTTAGTGCTGTGGTTTAGTTTATTAGAAGAGTTAGGTGATAGGTTGGACTAGATGATCCTGGAGGTCTTTTCCATCCTGGTTAATTCTGTTAATTCTGTCAATGAGCAGGGACAGTGCTAGCCCCCTTCCAGCCTACATACCTGGATTTTCTTCCTGCAGAAAGAAAGAAAATGGTTGTGACTGGGTTACACATCTGGGTCCAGAAGCAGGAGGCTCCTCCTCAGCCCCTGTTGTGAGTAGAGCCAGGACTCCCACACTGGAGGACTCTGAAGGCACTGCCTGTCTCTAATGAATTGTGCCACTTTTGGATAGGGCAGAGTTAATTTCCTGCAGATTATCTCTTATGGGGCTGTGTTTTGGATGTGTGCTGCAAACAGTGTTGATAACACAGGGATGTTTTACTTGCTGCTGAGCGCTGCTTACACAGAGTCAGGGTTTCTCTGCTTCTCACCTCACCCCACCAGTGAGTAGATTGGGGGTGCATAACTAACTGGGAGGAAACACAGCTGGGACAGCTGACCCCAGGTGGCCAAAGGGATATTCCATGCTATATGACATCATACTCAGCATACAAAGCTGGGGGAAGAAGGAAGTGTGAGGGAGTGTAAGGAGCAGTGTTGTTTGTCTTCCCAAGTAACTGTTATGCATGATGGAGCTGAACAGCTGCCTGCCAATGAGAAGTGATGAATGAATTTCTTGGTTTGTTTCCCTTGTGCACGTGGCTTTTGCTTTAGTTATTAAATTGTCTTTATCTCATCCTACAACTTTTCCCACTTTTACTCTTCCAGTTCTCTCCCCCATTCCACCCAGGTGAAATGAACGAGCAGCTGTGTGGTGCTTAATTACTGGCCGGGGTTAAACTACCACGTGAATCATAAAATCATAGAATGTCAGGGGATGGAAGGGACCTGGAGAGATCATCTAGTCCAGCTCCCCTGCCACAGCAGGATCACCTAGAGCAGATCACACTGGAATGCATCCAGATGGTTCTTGAATATCTCCAGAGAGGGAGACTCCACGACCTCCCTGGGTAACTGGTTCCAGTGCTCTGTCACCTTCACAGGGAAAAAAATCCTCCTCAGATTCAGATGGAACCTCCTATGCCTCAACTTCCACCCATTGCCCCTTGTCCTGTCACTGGGCATCACCAAGAAGAGGCTGGCTCCATTCTCCTGGCACTCACCCTGCACATATTTACAAACATTGATGAGGTTACCACTTAGTCTCCTCCTCTGGAAGCTGAAGAGCACCAGCTTCCTCAGTCTCACCTCATAAGGAAGATGTTCAACTTCCTTAATTATTTTTGTGGCTCTGTGCTGGACTGTCTCAAGCAGCTCCCTGTCCTTCTTGAACTGGGAGGGGGCAGAACTGGACACAATACTCCAGGTCAGGACTCACCAGAGCAGACTAGAGGGGCAGGAGAACCTCCCTTGACCTCCTAAACACAGCCCTTCCAGAATGGCATTGGCCTTGCTGGCCACAAGAGCACACTGCTGGCTCATGGCCATCCTGCCATCCACCAGAACTCCCAATATATATGAATATATAAAGACTTAGGAGAACCATCGCTGTAAGCATTAGAGGACTTTTAATTATGCAGATCTGATCCCACCTAGGCCAATCTTCACCTCAGTGTCACTGTAAAATGTATGAGCAAGAAAGATCATAACTAGGTAGCAAGGACTGGGAACTCCAGTATAATTCAATAATGCCAATGGCCCAACTCACTACTTATGCTGATTTAACAACAGAATTTGGCCTCTATTTATCAATGAATTTATGACTTTTTTATACATATCCCACTCTTTCTCTTTGATCTGGTATAGTCATCTTCTTCTATGCAGAAGTAGTTGTCCCCAGCTGAGCTGTACCATGAGTTTAAGAAAACCAATTCGATCAATGCTATCTGCTCTTCCCAGCTTATTCCTTGTTTCTTCCTGTTTTGCTTCTTTGCTTCTTGGTCACTGTGGTAGTTTAAGCAGTTACCTGCCCCCCCACACCTTTTGAAATAAACCCTGGCTAGGACTCAGAACACACTGGAAGTTGATAAATGAAGTTTTGTATTTCAAGGCCAGGCTCGATGAGGTCTTGAGCGTCCTGATCTAGTGGGAGGTGTCCCTGCCCATGGCAGGGGTTTGGAACTGGATGATCTTTGAGGTCTCTTCCAACCTAGACCATTCTATGATTCTATGATTTACAGCAAGGCACAATATACAAGCAGATATTTACAAAGTATAACAGATATTTACAGATATATACAGTGAAAAGGTAATACAGAAACACCACAGCCCTCCCACAGACCCAAATCCCCAAGAGGGGTAACCAACCACCCCTACCACCTTTCCCCCTGCCCCCACTTCCCCAACCTTATCTCACCACCTGTTGATGCTGCAGATAAGCTGAGGTAGATCAGCCAGGGGGATTAGTANTTCTCAGTAAAGCCCTGGGTGAAGTGACATCCTGTGTTTTCCTCTCTCAGCCAATAGTCTAATTTCTTACTCAAATTCTCCAATTAGTTCAAACCAGCACAGTCACCCAGATTAGGAATCAGTCATGCAGATTTGCAAATTTCAAATATTTGCTTGTGTGCTGGTTTGAAGATAATTGGGCTATTTTAATGAGATAAATTAGATCACTGGCTATGACAAGAAAATGATAGTGATGTCTATGTCACCCATTGCTTTTGCTTAGGGATATAAAACCAAGAATCATAGAATGGTTTAGGTTGGAAGAGACCTTAAAGTTCCAACTCCCCGCCGTAGGCAGGGACACATCCCACCAGATCAGGTCGCTCAAGACCTCATCCAGCCTGGCCTTGAACACATCCAGGGAGGGAGTGGCCACAACCTCCTTGGGCAACCTGTTCCAGTGCCTCACCACCCTCACTGTGAACAACTTCTTCCTAACATCCTGCTCAAATCTCCCCTTGGCCAGTTTGAACCCATTCCCCCTCGTCCTGTCATTACAAGACCTTGTGAATAGTCCCTCCCCAGCCTTCCTGTAGGCCCCCTTCAGATACTGGGACATAAACCAAGTCAGTCAGTCTCTGCTGCTGCTTGCTGTATTAACTGTCTGCCAGAACCTGAACTAATCATTCTTCTTCTAACTCCTTATGTGGCATCTCAACCTGCATGTAAGCCCTAGGAGATAAGGAAGGAGGGGTGGGAAAAAGAAGGGGAGTTTGGTCAGAGCCCTCCTGGGCAGTTTCTGCTGTTCAGGAAGGGTTTTGAAGGTCTGTATTAGTTTTAACTTGTACATAATTGTATATAGTTGTAAATAGCTGTCTATATTGTGTACATATGCCTGTAAATTTGTGCTATGTTGTAAGATACAGCTCCACTCCTTAACTTCCAGTGGGATGAGTTAGTCTGGTGAATCGTGATGAGGTGGAAACTCCCAAACTACCACATTCCTTATTTTGGCGACCAACCTGGAGCTTGAACCCACAACCCTGGCATTAAGAGTCCCATGCTCCACCCACTGAGCTCCCAAACCACCACAGATTTTGTGCCAGCTGGTACAGGAACCAACCTGTCTATATCGGTAACAGCCTGAGAGGCCACCCATAACCAAGCTGAACTTGCCTCTTCCTAGGCTATGGGGAAAAGCAAGCACACTCCTCATGTCCAGCTATACACAGACAGGCTGGAAGAGGCTGGGATGGGCTACACTGCAGTGTAGCATAAATGCAGACTGGGCAGTAATTGGCTGGAGAATAGCCCTGCAGAGAGGGACTTGGGGGTGCTGGTGGATGAGAAGCTCAACATAAGGCAGCAGTGTGCACCTGCAGCCCAGAAAGCCAACCAGATCCTGGGCTGCATCAGGAGCAGTGTGGCCAGCAGTTCGAGGGAGGTGATCCTCCCCCTCTACTCTGCTCTGCTGAGACCTCACCTGGAGTACTGCATCCAGTTCTGGAGCCCCTGTTACAAGAGGGATGTGGACATGCTGGAGCGTGTCCAGAGAAGGGCCACGAGGATGCTCAGAGGGCTGCAGCACCTCTGCTGTGAGGACAGACTGAAAGAGTTGGGGCTGTTGAGTCGGGAGAAGAGGAGGCTCCCAGGTGACCTTCTTGTGGCCTTCCAGCATCTGAAGGGGGCCTACAAAAAAGCTGGGGAGGGACTATCAGGTATTGACAGGACTAGGGGGCATGGAGCAAAGCTGGAGGTGGGGAGATTCTGATTGGATGTGAGGAGGAAGTTCTTCAGCATGAGAGTGGTGAGACCCTGGAATAGGTTGCCCAATGAGATGGGCATCACCTCCATCCCTGGAGGTGTTTAAGGCCAGGCTGGATGAGGCTGTGGGCAGCCTGATCTAGGGTAGGGTGTCCCTGGGCATGTCAGGGGGGTTTGGAACCAGATGATCCTTGTGGTCCTTTCCAACCCTGACTGATTCCCTGATTCTATGATACAGGGCATTGGATTTATGCAACCAAAGCTGGGAGACAAGAAGGTAAAGTCACCAACCATGGTTCATGAGCATGGATTGTTGTAAGCCCTGATGTCACATATCTTCAGTGTGGCACCTTCACTGGAACCATACCAATGTCTGTGGGATGATAATGTGGCTTAGCAACTGTGAAGCTGTTCCTTCTTCTGCAGATAGCCAGCATGAGGGGAAGAAAAACTTTCAGATCAGAGATCAAATTGGCCAGTGAGAATTAGAAAGAATAGCCCTAAGCCTGCTTAGGCAGGGAAAGTGTTAACACCCAGAATTCCACTCTGGACATCCAGAAGAATCATGACTTTTACTGTATCCCTCTGCCCATCAAGTATAGTAGCAAACTGGGTTACTCTCTCTGTTTGTAGACACTGAAAATGATGGTATTTGCACAGCAATAAACTGCTGTGGGAATGAAAGCAGCTCTCAGATGTTTACTACTGGCAAACAGGGGGATCCTGAAAAAAAAAAAAAAAAGGGATCACGTAAGGGTTTGTATTTTGTGGTGGAGACACTGAGAGTAAAATGTATTTTTAAAAAAGCCACTGCTTTTACCCCATATCATGGGAAGGCTCTGCTTCTTCGTGGTTTCACCTGGCTGGAGTGTATTTCATATTCCCTGCAGAGGCAGTAGGCTTTCTTTGCAGAATAAGAGTGTGACAACTTCTGTCTCGTCTACTACTCTAGAGGCTTGTGTCATGGTAGTTTAAGCAGTTACCTGCCCCCCCCCCCCACTTTTTGAAATAACCCAGGCTAGGACTCAGNGCCAAGGGGATTAGCAGTAGGAAAGAAGTTAGTAGAATTATTACAAAAGGCAGAGACAAAGGAACCATGCAAGGAGCAGCTACAGCCACAGAGGTCTGAAACCATCTCTCTTATCTATATTTGGGTTACACTCTTACAAAAAATTTTTTTCTCTTTCTCAGTAAAGCTCTGGGTGAAGTGCCATACTGTGTTTTCCTCTCTCAGGCAATAGTCTAATTTCTCACTCAAATTCTCCAAATAGTTCAAACCAGCACAGCTTGTTAGAAGGAAGAAGAGTAAATGCTCCTGGAGAAAGACTGGCTGAATTACCCAGGAGCCAAAGAACTGGACATGTGAGAGGAGGTTGAAGTACAGTTTGTGAGTGGCCCAGAGGAGGGACATGAAGATAATCGGAGGGATGGAGCAGCTCTGCTATGAGGACAGGCTACAAGAGTTGGGGCTCTTCAGCCTGCATAAGAGAAGGCTTTGAGGAGACCTTATAGTAGCTTCCCAGAATCTGAAAGGGGCACACTGTAATGCTGGGGAGGGACTATTCACAAAGTCTTGTAATGATAGGATGAGGAGTAATGGGTTTAAACTGGCAAAGGAGAGATTGAAACGGGATGTTAGGAGGAAGTGTTTTTCAGTGAGGGTGGTGAGACACTGGCACAAGTTGCGCAGGGAGGTTGTGGCTGCTCCCTCCCTGGAGGTGTTCAAGGCCAGCTTGGATGAGACCTTGAGTGACCTGTTGTAGTGGGAGGTGTCCCTGCCTATGTTGAGGGGTTGGAACTGGATGATCTTTGAGGTCTCTTCCAACATAAACCGTTCTGCCATTCTATCAGTTACTCTAGCTAGTATCTCAAATCCTTCTCCAACAGAGTTACCATGGGGGAACCGGGAGAGTACTCCGCTTTTAGTCACAATTCAGGTGTCAACCCTGGGGATCTTAGCACCGGACGGACTGTAATTCCCAAGGAAAGTCTATAATTAAAATACTCCTTAACCTCTCCTGTTTCTACCTTGGATCCCCTGGGGAACATTCAGAGGCGAGTGCCTCTCCGTAAAACTCCTGGGACTTCCTCTGCTGGGCCACACGCCTGTGTTTCTGCCAGGGCCATATGTGGTTTGTCAGGTAAAAAATGATCTGGGCTGAGGCTGTCAGGGAGATGGGATAAGAGGGGCGGACAGGCTGCCCTGCGAGGACACTAGGGCACGGAGCAGCACACAGCTGCCAAAGCTTCCTAGCGGTCAGAGCGCCCAAGGAGGGGAGGTAAGACCTCCCCGTGGCAGTGGCTGGAAGCGGAGCGGGGGGGAAATTTCTGTGTCCAGAAGGGAGCCAGCTTTGCATAAGGAAATAATCTCGTATGACAGCCTGATGAATTTGTGTGCATGTATATCCCCACTCGCTGCTGGAGGCAGGCCAAGCTACGTGTCTGTGTGCCATAGGCCCTCCACAGCTCGGAGCAAACAGAGAATCCCTTTCAGCCTACGTGGTGGGGAACTGTCCTCCTGGCATGAGGCATCCCTGGGTCATGGGTCATTTCCCAAGCTGGGCATTTCGGCTTAACAGTGCTTGGGAAAGAGACTTCGATTTTTTTACTCTTTTTACCCTAGTGAAATCTCTGCAAAAGGCACGGCTGATTTTGTGGCGTTGTGCTTAATTTAGCGACGGCAGAGCTTTATTTGACGGAGCTCTCCTTTTCTTCTGTAACTCAGAGAACCTGTCTGTGCTAAAAAAAAAATGCCCTCTCCTATGCAGGTAAGACCTGATGCTGAGCTGGTGCTCAGCATGGAGGGGGTCCAGCCGTAAACATCCATTTGCTCCAGCCCAGGAATGCAGCAGAAAGAAAAGCAAGTCGCGGGGCACGCAGGCGACTGTGCTGGCAGCCGTTCACAGCATGGGTGAGGCTGTCTGCCCAGAGCAGGTGGTGGGAGGGGAGCAGCTCCCCACCAGCAGAGCTGATGTGGGGCGGTGGGGTGGACTGAGTGATCTCTGTTCCCCCACGCCACGGCCACCCCAGCCTCCCTCTTTTCCAGTAGTTACGTCAGAGCCTGTGCACTTTGCCAGTAAGTTTGATACGACTGACTAAAAGCACCATTTTCCTGCTTAAAACAAACACAGACTCCTTTTTAAAAACACCTTTTGATACTTTATGAGCGGGGCTGGTATATGTAACCTATCAAGCCCAACATATGGCTTATTATGACATTTAGCTGATTAAAATAGTCTAGACATAAACTTGAGATTTCAGAAATGTTTAAGCTAAGTCCGAAATACTGTTTTAATGTACAGTAGATGCATACTGCAATTTGGGCCACCTGTGTCCCTGCAGGAATTATGGAGCAGGAAGTACTTTTGACTCAAGAAGTGTGTCTGAAAATTGAGGCTGTAAATTAACAACAGCTTGTCTATTAGATTATTTCGCCCATAAAGGAGTCTGTATATTTCTGCATGCCTCGTGATTCTCAATACCTTGCTGTTGTTACTTTTATTAAAGGAGGAGATTGCCAGCAGTCTGGGCTGCCTGGCTGAGGCACATTTTTAGAAAAATCAGAGAATAAATAGCAGCAGCCAGCCAGACAGTGGTGAAGCATAGCTGTGGCCACAAGAGGAGGAAACCCCAGCTTGGCCTGTTAGTGGCCACGGTGGTGCTGGCGTCCCTTGGCATCCAGGACCCGGTCCACCTGGCTGCAGACACTTGGTCTCCTGCTCTTTGGCCATTTCAAAGCTGAAGGCAGGGCATTGTGTGCAGGCTGCCGTTAGCTGTCCCTGCAGAAGGTCACACAGCTTACCTCTTTGTCAGCTTCCCAGTCGTGCTGCCTAACTTCACGTCGCCATCTGACTCGCCTGCCTTGCCGCTTTGTTTTTCCTGCCTTCCATGAGTTTGGTCTATTTACGGTTGTTCGCCTCTCTCTGGAATGGGCAGAATGAGAAACTAAGGGGAAAAGGAGGGAAAAAAACCCAAACAAACAAAAAAAAAAGACTCCTTCCACATGATCTGATCTATCTCAGGCTTCTCCAGAGCAGCTATTAGAAAGGGAAGCAATGAATCCCGAAGGCTGCAGAGAGAGCTGCCTCTGTAGGCTCCTAGCGAGGGGCACCAGAGTAAGGCTGAACAGCGTAAGTGCAGCAGCAGCAGCAGCAGGGGAACAGGGCTGGAGCAGAGGAAGAAATACCTACAGGATAATTTCCACCAGGAGGAAGCTGTTGGACAGAATATGCATCCTAGCCCCCATAAACTGCCGTATATTTCCCATTTTGCTGAGTAGTTCTGCCACATAAGTTAGGCCTAATGACTTGCACAGAGCATGAGAGTGGCCTACATGGGGGTGATGATTTTGGCAAAGAGCTGTGTTATGCTCAGTCTGGTCATTACAGCAAGGCCTAGGTACATTACCCCTCTGTGGCTCACCCGCGGGAGAGGTCTGTACGCCCTGCATGGACACCCCTCTCCTGCTAGATGGAATAGCTTATTGGATGAGGTATGGATGGGATCCTGTTACATGGACAAACGTTTGAGCCACAAGAAAAATGAAACCACAAGTGACAGCTCATGGAAACTCATGGTTCAGTTGGAGAGCAGCTGGCTGTGGTTTGGTAGGCAGGACTCCCATCATCTTCTGATGCCTCATCTGCAAGGTGCGTTGGCAGGGAACTGGCAGGTGAAGGCAGTGGAGGAGGTTTTGTCGATCTGGATCTGTGGTAAGGTGCAGGTGTCACTTCTCCATCCAGCACTACCTGATGGCAAAATGACTTTGTTCTACCTGTGGAGAGGTCTCGTCTCCCTGTCTGGTTAAAACCAGTGGCAACTGCTGGTGATTGCTGCAGCACAGACACCTGCCCAGCAGCCATGTCAAGTATGTCCAGGAGCACGGTGAGTGGGCACCGGTTTGAACTTATTGGAGGATTTTGATGAGAAATTAGATTATAGGCTGAGAAAGGAAAACATTGATGATTCTGCTTCACTCATGGGTCACTGAAAAAATGCACAAATGTTAGAACCAAAACATAGATAACTCAGAGCTGTTTGAGCCACGCTGGCTGCTGCATCCCTCTCTCCCCCTTCTTAGCTGGATCTATGTAACTTCACTAGCCAGTTTCCTTTACTAACTCCCCTGCCTGATCTACCTCGCCTATCTGGCATGTAAGACAGATAGTGAGATAAGATTGGGAAGTGGGGAGAAGGTGGTAGGGTGGTTGGGAACCCCTCCTAGGGTCTCTGATCTCTGGGAGGGGTGTGATGTTTCTGTATTACCTTGTTATTATATATATCTGTAAATATCTGTAATATATTGTGAATATCTGCTTGTATGTTGTGTAAAGCTGTAATATAAAGCTTCATTCCTTAACTTCCAGATATCTGAATCTAGTCTGGGCAATTTCAAAGTGTCTGTGTTGGGGGAAGGGGGGGGGAGGTAACTGCTAGAGCGTGTCCGGAGAGGGGCCATGAGGATGATTAGAGGGCTGCAGCACCTCTGCTATGAGGACAGACTGAAGGAGTTAGGGGTATTCAGTTTGGAGAAGAGAAGGCTCCCAGGTGACCTTCTTGTGGCCTTCCAGTATCTGAAGTGGGACTACAAAAAAGCTGGGGAGGGACTTTTTAGGCTATGAGGTAGTGACAGGATTAGGGGGAATGGAGCAAATCTGGAGGTGGGGAGATTCAGATTGGATGTAAGGAGGAAGTTCTTCAGCATGAGAGTGGTGACACCATGGAACAGGTTGCCCATGGAGGGTGGTTGGGGCCACATCCCTGGAGGTGTTTAAGGCCAGGCCTGATGTAGTGTAGGGTGTCCCTGGGCATGGCAGAGGGCCTGGGACTAGATGATCCTTGTGGTCCTTTCCAACCCTGACTGATTCTATGATTCTAAACCACCACAGAGTGCAGAGCCCAGGTTACTTGAGGGGCTCCAGCTGGGTACATACTGCAGGCTGAGTCAAGGCAAACACATATGCACAAACACAGAAAGTTCTCTGAATTTCCTTTCCACTTCACTGGTTTCTCCCTTTGGCAACCCCCTTGCTTTGTTGACTTGGTGTTGCCTCCATCCCTGCTCTTCCAGGCTTGGTCCATCTGGCACATTGGATGCTAAGTCACTGGTGGGCAGGCTTGCCAAGATGCTTGGCTCTGGCCTGTTGCCCAAAGGCCTCTTGGTTGCCTTTTAATCCATGAATGAAAACAGGCCAGACAGAAGGGAATATTCTAACTTTGCCACAGGGTGTTTGGTGTGACAGTGTCAAGCGTAAATGCAGTTTCTTCTTTGCACGTGCAGAACTGGCATGGACTGCTGCCAGAGCCTGCTTACAGTGGGGCCAGGCAGCAAACAAGAGCTGCCAGGTGGGTGAAGGACCCCTGAGAGGCTGGTGAGTGGGGACTTGGAGGTGTTGGGGGAAAGGGAGCAGTTGTCACTCTGGGCCAGCTTCTCTTGTCCCTGAATGCAGCATATTAAAGCAATTAGGAAAAGCTCTGCTCAGCGCAGGGATTTTGAGGGGAAATATGAATGTAAGGATACAGCATTCCTCAACCAGAGGGGAGAAATAGCAGTGGGTAAATTAAACACAGCTGGAACGAGCATAAGAAATAGATTAATTCCACGAGAATTTTTTTCCCCCCTCTCTTTCCGTTCTTTACAAATTATAGGAGCTAGAAAAACTAGCACTTCTTAATTCCACTTGGTATGCAACCCTTTAAACCCCCAGCCTGCCAGCCAGCATGCACTGAATTCAAGTGCCAGCCCTTCACCCCACAAACCTTTAACTTGGGAAACCTCTGCTCTCCCCCACGCTCCCTGAACGTATTCTTCTCACCTCTCCTTGGGCGGCTGCAAGAACAAATCCTGTAAACAGAGGAACACTGGAAAAATGTACTGGGAAATGATATTTGCTGGTATCTTGTGATCCTGGTTCAAAACTTTAAAGAGTGCTTATTTGCAACAGCAAGGTCAGGATTTCCTCCAAGTATGCTTGTCTGTGTGGTGATCATCCCCCTGCTCTGGGGCTGCACAGCACCTAACATGACAATGTCTTGGTCCACGGCACAAGGAGGTTTTAGTCTGTGACTCAGGTGTTTATTTTCATGAAATACATATAGGAAAGAGAAGTGGAGTCTGTGGACTGAGGCTTGCAAGTTGGTGCTGCTGTAGTGAGAGCTCAGCTCCACTTGAATTTGGGCACCTCACAGAATCAGAGAATCACAGAATTAACCAGGTTGGAAAAGGCCTCTAGGATCATTGAGTCCAACCTATCACCTAACCCTTCTAATTAACTGAACCATGGCACCAAGTGCCTCATCCAGCCTCCACCACCAGGGATGGAGACTCCACCACCTCCTCAGGCAGCCCATTCAAATGGACAATCACTCTTTCTGTGTAGAACTTCTTCCTAATGTCCAGCCTAAACCTGCCCTGGCACAGTTCGAGACTGTGTCCTCTTGTTCTGTCACTGGGCACCTTGGTGAAGAGACCAACCCCTGCCTGGCTACAACCTCCTTTCAGGGAATTGTAGAGAGCAATATGTTCTCTACAAGAGACCTTAAGGTCTCCCCTGAGCCTCCTCTTCTCCAGGCTGAACATCCCCCCACTCCCTCAGCTGCTCCTCACAGGGCTTGGGTCAGAAGTTTGGGCAGGACCTGTGAAATCCTGAGCTTCATCTGAGTGCTCCTGAGTTATAAAGGGAGAAATCAGAGCAAAGAAGAAAAAGAATGTAACCGTGTTAGTATTACCATATATTGCACTCACCCCTGCTGCATCCTAAGTAAAGTGAGTGGGGAAGCCAAGCTGACCATTACTACAGGACAGAAATCAGCTTTGTGTCACTGATCTGTAGGGCATGGAGCATATGCTGAGAAGGTAGCTGAGTTCAGGGATCTGAGCCCATAGCTGCTGTCTGGAGTTGCCCAAAGCTGCAGGTGTATGACACAAACTCTCCTGCCTCTTTCCCCCTTGGTGCAGGCTGCCGCAGAACCTCACATCCTGGGATCCTTCCTGCACTTTCCTAAGCCAGCCCCGACCCTGCCCCCAGCTAAGCTGCTTGCCATCCCCCATCCTATCCCTCTATGCCTCCCTCTTGTAAGGGTTTGCTTGACAGGAAAATCCATGTTTGCATTTGTGGTTGGTCTTTTATATACCATTCCACCAGTGAAGGTCTTGGAAGGGCTCAGCCCTACTACTCTGTGGTACCCTGCCTGTGGTGGCTGGGCTACAGAAGCTTTTGCTTAAAAAGGGTGGAAGATAAAAAAAGTCAGGAAAATGATACTGCTGGCTGCTTATTGTGGACATTGCTAAAGCAGGAAAGAGTTTGATAGAGCAGGCAAAGCTTGTTTCCATAACCTGCAGGTTGGTACATTGACCTGCACTGGAAAAGAAATGCAAGTTGTGGCTGGCACTTGACTTTTACCTCAAATAGCTGCTGGGTAAAAGCATAAAGGACAGCCTTGACTTTGAATCTCTCGGATTCCTTTGTGTTGCAGTCGTAATATCAAGTAAATATTGCCAGCAGGGCAAGGGAGGTGATTCTGCCCCTTTACTCTGCTCTTGTCAGACCCCACCTGGAGTACTGTGTGCAGTTCTGCAGCCCCCAGCACAGGAAGGACATGGAACTGCTGGAGAGGGTCAAGAGGAGGGCCATGAAGATGATCAGAGGGTTGGAGCACCTCTGCTATGAGGACAGGCTGAGAGAGTTTGGGCTTTTCAGCCTGGAGAAGAGAAGGCTTCGAGGAGACCTTGTAGTAGCCTTCCAGTATTTGAAGGGGTCCTACAGGAGGGCTGAGGAGGAACTGTTCACAAGGTCTTGTAATGACAGGACGAGGGGGAATGGGTTTAAACTGGCAGAGGGGAGATTTAAACAGGATGTGAGGAGGAAGTTCTTCACAGTGAGGGTGACGAGGCACTGGAACAGGTTTCCCAGGGAGGTTGTGGCTGTTCCCTCCCTGGATGCATTCAAGGCCAGGCTGGATGAGGTCTTGAGTGACCTGATCTAGTGGGAGGTGACCCTGCCTATGTTGGGGGATTGGAACTGGATGATCTTTGAGGTCTCTTCCAACCTAAACCATTCTATGATTCTACGAAATATATGTTTTCTTCTGGGAGAATATTTTATTTCTTTCCTTCTGCAATCAGAGTTTTGTTTTGCTTTGTCTTTTTTAGTTTTTTTTTAATTATTTTTAATTTAATAAAATAACATGATCAAATCATTTACCTCAACCTCATGGATGACTCTGTTGGAATGTGTCCAGTCTTCAGCTAAAGATATGTTTAAGCAGGTTTAAAATACAGTATGTATTTAAAATTAGGTGAATATGGTGTTTGAGAGAAGCCTCTTCACAGTATGTTCTGGTATCTTTCCCCTGCCTACCCCTAGCTAAGTGTAATGTTTTCAGTGATGACGTCAGGCCATCAGAAAGATTAAACTCAGCAGGTATGTACAAAGGCCCATGCAAGAGTACAGTATGGATAAAAGACTCTCTAGGAGGTCTGGGAGCCAAAACTGTGTTTCCTGGTGTTCTGGGGCACCTCCTGGCCTCTGCTGGGTTTCTGGAGGAGCACCCTTTGAGCTCGCCATGCTGCTCTCTGTGCCTCCCTCTTTCCCCATCCTCTACCCTGATCGTCCTGTTGCTCTTCTCCTCTTCCTTCAAGAAGGTCAATGTCACCACACTACTCCCAAGCCAGATGGCAAACTGTTCTATACAAGTGATTAGGGCTTTCGTGCCTTAAAGCTTTCAAAAACATATATATTATTTCTGTGTTCATGTTTCAATTTGGTTTTATCAACTGACCACTGTGGAGAATCCTTAAAAGAATAGAACTGAGACTACGATTCTGGAGTCAGTAGATAAAAATGTAATGTAAAGTAGGATGCATTCCATAGATGCAGTTGCTGTGTTTTAACACATCAGACTCTTTCTTCTGCTTCCCTGAAGATGCTGATTGTTCTGCTTCCCCCTCAGTATGGCAGGTCCCCCCAAAAAACCTTCCAGAGCAATCAGAGGAAGATTTTGCTAGACTGTCAGGAAGCTTAAGGAAAGTTCAAAGTGCACTTTATAGACTTCAAGCAAAGCTGTGCAGATAATTTAGGCTGCAAGGCTGTAATTAAATGGAGGAAAGTGTATGCTGTGATAAATCCAGCTGCTGTGATAAATCCAGCTCCTGTCTTCATAGCATGTGATTGATACAGCAGGCACAAGGCCAGGACCAGAAAAGGTCACAGGCACGGTTAAATTGCTGTCCTCTAAAAATGTGTCAGATCTGGTGTGCTTCTTCAGGACAAGGAAACACTGGTTCAGATCCTCTTCTGGCCTCTTTTGAGGAGCTCTGTGAAGACCTGCTCCAAACAGGTTACTTGCTTCCCTTGCAAAATGTAGTCAGAGACTTTTCAAGACTGTGGGTGACTACAAGCCTTGCAAAATATGGATGAGGAGAAGAGGTCCTGATGAGAGAATCCATTTGCATCAACATAAATCCTGCCTATTTTATCCAAAGACATACTCTGTGATATAATTAAACAATCTCAATCAGTGGAACTTTTAAAGTTCCACTTTAAAATGATCTTACAACTCCTTCGTGACTGTGGTGAATTAGAAACTTTCCCCCCCTCCACTATTGGAATTTATCTGACTAGCTCAGACAGCTTGGAAGTAAGACGAAGCTCTCTTTACAGCAAAGCAGAATTTACAAGCATATGTAGACAATGTCTGTACAAGTATTTACAATTACACACACATTAGAAATAATACAGAAATCCAAACTCCCTCCTGGACAAAGAAAACTGCCCAGAAGGGGCTCAAAGTTATCCCTTCTTTCTCCCTCTACTTTCCCAGACAGACAAGCAAAAAACTCAGCAAAGCTCAGGTTGTTATGCATTAGCTGAGATTAGTGGAGAGATATTAGAGCAGAGTGAGGAGAAAGTGAATAGATCCAGCACCACAGACCAGAGTGGGACACATTGTTGGCATTTTAGCTTTCACCCCCTGGTAAACCAATGAATGACATAGACATCATCATCATTTTCTTTTTACAATGAATGATCTAATGTTGCTCATTAAAATATTCCAATTAGCCTGAAATCAGCACAACGACCTCATGATACAGAATCATAGAAACATAAAGTCATAGAATCATAGAATGGTTTAGGTTGGAAGGGACCTCAAAGGTCATCCAGTTCCAACCCCCCAACATAGGCAGGGACACCTCCCACTAGAGCAGGTCACTCAAGGCCTCATCCAGCCTGCCCTTCAATACTTCCAAACAAGGGGCATCCATGAACTCCCTGGGCAACCTGTGTCAGTGTCTCACCACCCTCACTGGAAAGAACTTCATATCATCCGGTTTAAATCTCCCCTCTGCCAATTTAAGCCCATTACTCCTCATCCTGTCCTTATAGGACCCTGTAAATTGTCCCTCCCCAGCATTCCTGTAGGCCCCTTTCAGATACTGGAAGGCCACCTCCAAGGTCTCCTTGAAGCCTTCTCTTCTCTAGGATGAAGAGTCCCAACTCTTGTAGCCTGTCCTAATAGCAGAGCCCTCCAAAAAAGATGGGACGTGTCCCATAATTAAGATGCCTTCTAACGTACACTCTTACCAAGAACAGGCAAAATCTCTATCCTTAAGAGGCTTTGGGTGTAAAATTCATGTGAGAGTCACAGTGAGATCACTTAGAAGCGTTCAATTTGAAGATCTTACTTCTGCAGGCAGACTTAACCATTGTTGCCAGGTTGCAGTGAGATAGATTGCAAAGAGAAGCTTGATGTTTGGCATCAGAACTGAAAATGAAGCTCTCTTACTATCTCTGACATAGACTTCCCTTGGCAAACTCAAAGTGTATTTGCCTTAGTTTTGCCGTGTAGAAAACAGTGATATTCTGTTTCCTGAAGGGCCGTGGCCAAATATAAAGTCCTGCACCTGGGTCGGTGCAATCCCAAGCACAAATCCAGGCTGGGTGGGGAATGGCTGAGAGCAGCCCTGAGGAAAAGGACCTGGGGGTGTGGGGTGATGAAAAGCTCAATATAAGCCTGCAGTGTGAGTGCAGCCCAGACAGCAACTGTGTGCTGGGCTGCAGCAAGAGCAGTGTGGGCAGCAGGGCAAGGGAGTACTCTGCTCTCCTCAGACCCCACCTGGAGTACTGTGTGCAGTTCTGGAGCCCCCCAACACAAGAAGGACATGGAACTGTTGGAGTGAGTGCAGAAGAGGGCCACAAAGATGCTCAAAGGTCTGGAGCAGCTCTGCTCTGAGGACAGGCTGAGAGAGTTGGGGCTCTGCAGCCTGGAGAAGAGAAAGCTTTGTGGAGACCTTATAGTAGCCTTCCAGTACCTGACAGGTGGCTACAGGAGGGTTGGGGAGGGACTATTCACAAGGTCTTGTAATGACAGGACGAGGGGTAATGGTTTAAACTGGCAGAGGGGAGATTTAAACTGGATGTTAGGAGGAAGTTCTTCACAGTGAGGGTTGTGAGACACTGGCACAGGTTGCCCAGGTTGAGGCTGCTCCCTCCCTGGAGATGTTCAAGGCCAGGTTGGATAAAGCCTTGAGCGACCTGTTCTAGTGGGAGGTGTCCCTGGCTATGTTGGGGAGTTGGAACTGGATGATCTTTGATTTCCCTTCAAACCTCAACCATTCTATGGGTCTATGATTGTATGGGGGTTACCTGTGTAGCATCTGTTAAATGCAAAATTTGTACTTGGGAAAAAAAGCCCCTATAACTTTAATTGTATTAAAAAATTCAATGGTTGCCAGGAAGGCAGAAACTGACTGAGACCTGCAGGCCTTTAGGCCAGTTTTGAAATGTGATGGTAGGATTTTATTTCTGTTTTTAAACCTTTTCCCCCTCCTATTCTCTGATACTCTAGTGTTGTGCGTGTTTTTTGTTTTGTTTTTTTTAACCAAACCCTAAATTATATCTTAGGGTTTTGAAATAGCATCAAAGACATAGCTGGCATGCTTATAAATAGCTGTATCTTTTCTTGAAGGTGTGGTGTCCAAGTTTATTTCAAGTTTCGAGGCCACAGGCTGCATGAGCCTGGCTCCCTGGCATGGGCTGTATTTACCCTCCTTGCTCATTCATGTACCCAGACCCTGCTCCTCCACAGCCACACTGCTGCTTCTTTTGCCTGTGCTACCTGCCCTGGGGGATGCCAGTGTCTCTGCTTGCTTGTCCTAGTCCCAGTGCCTCCCACATTTGTCATCCAACAAACCCTTCCCACTTCACTCACTGCTCCCGTTGGGCTCTCCCTTCCCCTTGACTCCAATCCTGACTGATTCTATGATGCTCAGAGTGCAGTTCTCTGCCACTCCTCTCCTTAAGAAAGACCTAACAACATATCCCCTCCCTTTGCTGGAGTCTGAAGGCTCAACATCCCCAAGCACTGCCACCACCCCAGCTGGACCTCTGTGACTGCCACGCTGCCTCTGTGCCATTGGTCAGCTTGCACGGAGTTGTGAGTGGAAAGGAGATGCTGTGTCAGACAGCAAGGCAAAGCCTTCTCTGTGAAGAAGAGCACAGGAGAGCCATGAATAGGACTAGGGTGAAGGGAGCAAAGCAGGAGGTGGGGAGATTCAGCCTGGGCATGAGGAGGAAGTTCTTCACCGTCAGAGTGGTGAGACCTTGGAATGGGTTGCCCAGGGAGGTGGTTGGGGCCACATCCCTGGAGTTGTTTAAGGCCAGGCTGGCTGACGCTGTGGGCAGCCTGATCTAGAGTAGGGTGTCCTTGGGTATGGCAGGGGGGTTGGAACTACATGATCCTTGTGGTCCCTTCCAACCCTTACTGATTCTATGATTCTATCTAGGGAAGGGTCTTGGTGCTCCCTGCAGCCTGGGAGAGGGTGGCTCCCTAGGATAGAGCAGGAAAAGCTGCAGAATGGCATCTTGCAGCTTAGGCACAGTGGATGGGCTGCTGGAAGGAAAACCCAGAGTCTGGCTCAGAGTTCATGGAACGAACTGTAACCACCAGCCTGTAAATGAGAACATGCGAACAAACAAACAAATGGAAGAAAGACCAAACACACACTGAGAGAAAACAAAAAAAACAAAAAAAAACCAAACAAACAAACAAAAAAATCCCCCACCCTCAAACAAAGAGGGGGAAAAAATAAAAATATCCAGGATGGTGCTGCTTTGACTCTGGGTCCTGTCGTCTTCTAGGACTGATGAAGCGACTGGGTGGTTCTTCAGATTCCTGTGGTCTGAACACACACCCTAGTCATCACTGAGATGATCTCGGAAAAAACCAGTAATGAAAGAGGGCTCTGATTTATTTCCTGATAAAATAACCTCTGCTCTCAAAGGCTAACATTTCAGCTTCAGCTTGCAAAGAATGATCTTTTATTTCCATCCATCAAAGCCTGCGTCGTGCTAGATACCCAGAGAGTACTCTTCACTCACAGCCATGTGTTGGCCAATGAAGGAAAATTACTACCTATATATATATATATATATTTTTTTTTTTCCTGAGGGAATAGAAAAAGGAGGGGGGTGTGTGGAATCTTAAAGGTTGGAATGATTGCTATCTGTTGCAACCCTGTGAAATTGGTGAAAAGCACAGTGAAAACCAAAGCTTTTCTGTTGCCGTGCAAATGATCTCTGCAATTTTTGCAGGCTTTGATTTGAATCGTCATCCCAATTAATTCATGTTTGGTTTAGCTCAGGTAGGCAGCTTGAATACTTATTCAAGGGCTTTCTCTTCTTCCAGTGTGTTAGACTTATAGCAGTACATCACGGTTTTGCCCATTAAAGGTGTCATTTTGGAGTGCGGTAAGAGCCTGCAATCTTGACCAAGATGGATCATAAAATCATAGAATGGTTTAAGTTGGAAGGGACCTCAAAGATCATCCAGTTTCAACCCCCCTATGCCATAGGCAGGGACACCTCCCACTACAACAGGTCACTCAAAGCTTCATCCAACCTGGCCCTGAACACCTCCAGGGAGGGAGCAGCAACAACCTCCCTGGGCAACCTGTTCCACTCTCTCACCATCCTCACTATAAAGAACTTCATCCTAACATCCCATTTAAATCTCCCCTCCACCAGATGAGAATAAAAGTTAACATTTCCCCCTCACATGGATAATTTCACACCATGTAGTGCTGCAAATGGCTATAGGAAGCAGTCAGCATATGTGAGTTCAAAGGCAGATATTTATTGGCTTCTGTGTTGGTTTGAGCTAATTGGAGAATTTGTGTGAAAAATTAGACTGTTGCCTGAGAGTGAGAAATTAAACACTGTGTCACTTCACCCAGTTTGACTGAGAGAGAAGAAAGAAGGTTGTTTTGAGAATGTTCCCAAAACATCCAGATAAGCCAGTGTGCCTGCGCAGTCAGTCGGCTCTGGGTCCGCGCTGGCTTCAGCAGCTTCTTTCCTTTGTCTCTCTGCCTTTGAACTAATTCAGAGTAAAATCACTAAAACCATTCATTCCTTCCTGCCACTAATCTTTCTGACCGATCTTCAGCTTATCTGCAGCATCATCAAGTGGTGAGATAAAGCTGGGAGAAGGAGGGAAAGGTGGTGGGGGGGTTTGGTTTCCCTCTCTTGGGGATTTTGGTCTCCAGGAGGGGTGTGGTGTCTGTATTCCTTTTTTACTGTATATTTCTGTAAATATCTGTTATATCTTGTAAATATTTGCTTGTATATTTGCATTGCTGTAAATATAAAGCTTCATTTATTAACTTCCAGTGTGTTTTTCTGAGTTTTATCCAGGGTTTCAAAAGGTGGGGGGGCAGGTCACTGCAAACCCACTACATTTTTTTCATACATGAAGAGGCAGAGGCACCTGCTCTGGAAAGAAACTGGTTGAAATGAAGGAGTTGTTTACCACAGAAGAGAGCCTGATCCAGCCCATTTTTCTGGAAGTATAACTTTTTGATTTGGGTGCCCTATACTTGAGTAGAATAGAGTAGAAGGTTTTGCAGTGTTCTTTCAATAAACAGAATTAGTAGTGCTGAGCAGCAAGCCCCAAGGTACGATGGATTCCAGTATCTGAAGGGGGCCTACAGGAAGGCTGGGGAGGGAGAGTTCACAAGGTCTTGTAATGACAGGATGAGGGGGAATGGGTTCAAACTGGCAGAGGAGAGATTTGAATGGGATGTTAGGAAGAAGTTCTTCACAGTGAGGATGGAGAAACACTGGAACAGGTTGCCCGGGGAGGTTGTGGCTTCTCTCTCTCTGGAGGTGTTCAAGGCCAGGCTGGATGAGGTCTTGGGCATCCTGATCTAGTGGGAGGTGTCCCTGCCTATGGCACAGGGGGGTTGGAACTGGATGATCTTTGAGGTCTCTTCCAACCTAAACTATTCTATGATTCTATGATCACGGTTCGCATGACCAAACACCTCAGTGCTTCCCATGCTTCAGAGAGCTGACTGGAGCTGCCAGCTCAGATGATAGCCTGGTGTAATGCCAGGGTTGTGATGGTGGATTTGAGGAGGGTTTAGAGCTCTCTGAGAAGGCACAGCTCACAGAGCTCTGTTTTGTAAGCCCTGAGTCTTCAGTGGGTTAGCAGAGCCTCTCTGCCGTGCAGGTTTGCTCCTGTGAAGAGGAGATGTTGCAAGAAGAATCTTGTGTGGCTGTAGAAAGTGGCAAAGGACGTTTTAGTGTGAAGGTGGACAGAGGTTGTCCTTAGGTGTGTGCACTCTATGTCATCCAGCATATATGAAGAAATGTTTCTGCCTTCAAAGATCAGCACAAAAAACAAGAGGAGTGCAGAGTCTGTGACCCAAAGTCTTTCAAAGTCAACAGAGATTTCTTCCAGTTTAAATCCATTATCCCTCATCCTGTCCTTGCAAGACCTTGTCAATAGTCTCTCCCCAGCCTTTCTGAAAGGGGAAGAGAAAGCTTCAAGGAGACCTTGGAGGTGGCTTCCAGTATCTGAAAGGGGCCTACAGGAAGGCTGGGGAGGGACTATTTACAAGATCTTGTAATGACAGGACAAGGGATAATGGATTTAAACTGGCAGAGGGGAGATTTAAATGAGATGTTAGGAGGAAGTTATTTCCAGTGAGGGTGGTGAGACACTGGCACAGGTTGCCCAGGGAGGTTGTGGCTGCTCCCTTCCTGGAGGTGTTCAAGGCCAGGTTGGATGAGACCTTGAGCAGCTTGTTCTAGTGGGAGGTGTCCTTGCCTATGGCAGGGGTTTGGAACTGGATGATCACTGAGTTCCCTTCAAACCTGAGCCATTCTATGATTCCATGACTCTATGATTCTGTCTACCTTGGCTATAGGCAAGCATTTATCAACCAAAAAAGGAGCAGTAAATAAAATTGCTGAACACCAGTAAAGAGTCATAACTCTCATTTTCGAATTCTGTTGTTAAGGACCTATGGGATTATTTCCTGATTCTCAGCTAACCAGAAGTCCCAGCTCTTGCTGTAAGCAGTTTTTGCATACTTTGACTTTCCCTCTAAGTGTACCCTTCACCCACAAGGACCCCATAAAAAGTATTAGGCTAAGATTAAACATTATAAGCATATAACCAGCTCATAAAATGAGTTCTAAATGCTAAGCATGAAAGGGTGAATTTGCCTAAGGGGACTGCTCTGAGCTCTGTTGGCTCAGGGAAATTTGGTCCTCGAGAGACATATTTATCCCTGTAGTTCATTCGTATTACAAGAAGCACCACTGTAGACTGAGGACTTCGCTGTGTGAAGTGCAGCTCAGACTTCCTATAGGAACCAATTCTCCCTGAATATTTCACATCAACAGTGATAGGAAAGGCCTGGGCCAATAATAAAGGAAGGCTTTCTATCCTCCTTTCACAGCTGGGAAACTCGAATCTACAGGATGAAGGACTTTTCCCAGTGTGTGCTCGTAGTCATGTAAAAAGCAAAGGAGCTCAGCCCAAACCTACAGCATGTCCCACTACAGACTCTTAGCTGAATCAACCCCTGACCTGTCCTTGCAGAAGACCTGGCTCCTCTGCACCATTGCAACTTCATGCTTTCCCGTGACACACTGCTTTTGTGGTCAAGATCAAATGTGGACAAGTGTGACGGGATAAGGCTTAATTAGGTTGGATATCCCGCCGAGTGAGGGGGTCCTAGTACCTCCCCGAGGTTCTTTTGGTTCCGGTCGGCAGAAACAAACACACGAATCGCTTCAAATGCCAGGTGCAACAAGTTAACAATCAGAACTTAGGAAACAGAGAGGTTACATACAAACTAGATCCCGACTGCGCCTATGAAATGCCCGCGAGGCGCGAGGGGCAAACACGCTCCTTCCTGGACCCGAAAGAGGGGGGAAGAAGAAAAAAAAAAATGACTTAGCCCGGATAGGAAGTAGAGACAGAGAGAGAGAGAAGGGGATCAGCCTTGCTGCTTCTCTGTGTCCGCTGCTATGCTTCGCTGCCTGCTGCCTGTTGCTGTGCACGTGGCTGGGCTCCTCAGCAGCCACGGCGGGAGACGACGGTGAGTGAGGAGGGGGAGGAAGAGCGGAAGAAGAGCACTAACGGTCGCTGTGCCCCCCCTTAAATACCCTAGGGGGGGTGTGAAACTGACCACAGGCACTCAGCATTCTCCAGCTGGCCAATTGATTCAAAAAGCTCCACGCATGCGTGCTGCCCGAGGTCTCCCTGGCTCCCGGGGCCACATGGGGTGCCCCCGCCCCTCAACCCCTACTGGACCTTGGACGGTAGGGGGAGGAGAGAGCCCAGGGATTGGACCAATTCTAGGGTGTTTTTTACCCCATACCGGGACAGCAAGGTAGAATAAAGCTCCTGGAATATATTCACAGAACTAGGAACGTCCAGGTTGGAAAAGACCCTCAGCATCACTGAGTCAAACATATTCTACGAGATTCACCTTAAAC
Organism: Psilopogon haemacephalus; assembly: GCA_013396835.1. NCBI lineage: Eukaryota > Metazoa > Chordata > Aves > Piciformes > Megalaimidae > Psilopogon > Psilopogon haemacephalus. The sequence continues at coordinate 107,054 of VWZI01005231.1, forward strand.
CATATCCCTAAGCACCACATCCAAACCACCCTTAAATACATCCAGGGTTGGTGCCTCCACCACCTCCCTGGACAGCTCATTCCAGTCCCTGACCACTCTCTCTGTGAATTTTTTTTCCCTAATATCCAATCTAAACCTCCCCAGACTCAGTTTGAGGCCATCCTCTCTTGTTCTGTCTCAAATTACCTGTGAGAAGAGCCCAGCAGGTACCCCATCAGGTACCTGTAGACAGCAATGAGGTTTCTCCTCAGCCTCCTCTTTTTCAAAGTAACCATCCCCAGCTCCTTCAGTTGCTCCTCATAAGATTTATTCTGCAGGCCCTTCCCCAGCTTCATTGCCCTCCTCTGGACTCTCTCCAGCATCTCCACATCTCTCTTGTGTTGCAGTGCCCAAAACTGAACACAATACTCAGGGTGCAGCCAAGTCCAAGGGGACAATCACCTCCCTGCTCCTGCTGGCCACAGCATTTTAAATCCAAGCCAGGATGCCTTTGGCCTTCTTGGCTGCCTGGGCATACTGCTGGCTTATATTCAGCTCCTGTCCAGAACCACCCTCAGATCCCTTTCTGCCAGGCAGCTCTCCAGCCACACTGCCCCAAGCCTGTAGCGTTGTTTGGGGTTGTTGAGACCCAAGTGCAGGACCTGGCATTTGGCCTTGTTGAAACTCATCCCATTAATGTTGGCCCACTGATCTACCCTATCCCAGTCCCTCTGCAAGTACAGCCAATGACCAACCCATTGCCTGGAAACGCAAGTGTTGCTTATGTGATTTACACAGAGAGAAGAAAAGAAAAAAAAGAGGCCACAAAAAGCCTATGAGAAAAAGAAAGATTTTTGGATGGATGACTTAAGATCAGGGATGGTGGGAAAAAAAAAAAATAAATCCCAAAATAGAGGTAGATCTGTGTTTGTAGTTCTTAACAACTGACTTGATTTTTCAAGGAGCTCTCCCAGAATAAATCTATTTCTTACCTGATTCCTTGGCCAAAAGCCTTTTAAGTCTGTTGAGTAAGCACCCGAAGAAGCACTGAAGATTGCATGAGTCAAAAGAAGAGTTAAATTTTGCATTAAATTCCAAGCCTTTCCTTTCCTCTAGGCTAGCTAGCGTTTCCTATCGTCATCTAACCAGAGTTTGTTTTCATGTCTCATTTTCCTTCTCCTACTGATGTATTAGTCTGAGTTTTCTCAGAGAGTGGACTTCTGTGCAAAGTTTCATTAAAAAAATATTTCACAATATCTCTCTAAAATGCGATCTGTGCTTTTGTGCTGATTGAAAACGGTACAGCAGCTTGTTAAAGCATATCCTTTCATATTCCATCAACACAGCCACGGTTTAAATGGAAATCTCAACTACTACGTTTCCCCGTGGAGATTAAAGTGAGGTTTTTCTCAAACTGTCAGCGCAATTGCTTTGAGTCTGATTCTCTTGTCAGATGCACCTCAGTAAATAAGAAGACAATTCTGCTCGAATCCGTGGAATTATGCCACTGAAAAACTTCAACGCGCGCTCTAGCAAAAGCCCTCATTTTTATTATGCATCAGCCAGGCTGTCTGAGCTGTCCCAGAGCTGCCTGTTAGTGGTGTATATTTAAGTGGAATATTAATGAAGGGGGAAAAAAAAAAATCTAAATATTTGCAGTTAATGCATCTCCTTAAAGCTTCACAATGGGAAAGAGCACGTTTCACATTACCACTCACCTCCTTTAAGGCAGCATGTTGGTTTGAGCTAATTGGAGAATCTGAGTGAGACATTAGACTATTGGCTGAGAGAGGTTGTGTTGGTTTGAGCTAATTGGAGAATTTGAGTGAGAAATTAAACATACTGTGTCACTTCGCCCAGTTTCACTGAGAGAGAAGAAAGAAGATTGTTTTGAGAATGTTCCCAAAACATCCAGATAAGCCAGTGTGCCTGCGCAGTCAGTCGGCTCTGGGTCCAGGCAGGCTTCAGCAGCTTCTTTCCTTTGTCTCTCTGCCTTTGAACTAATTCAGAGTAAAATCACTAAAACCATTCATTCCTTCCTGCCACTAATCTTTCTGATGGATCTTCAGCTTATCTGAAGCATCATCAAGTGGTGAGATAAAGCTGGGGGAAGGAGGGAAAGGTGGTAAGGGGGGGGGTTTGGTTTCCCTCTCTTGGGGATTTTGGTCTCCAGGAGGGGTGTGGTGTCTGTATTCCTTTTTTACTGTATATTTCTGTAAATATCTGTTATATCTTGTAAATATTTGCTTGTATATTTGCATTGCTGTAAATATAAAGCTTCATTTATTAACTTCCAGTGTGTTTTTCTGAGTTTTATCCGGGGTTTCAAAAGGTGGGGGGGCAGGTCACTGCAAACCCACTACATTTTTTTAATTGGCTTACCCAACGTGAGGCTTGAGGGGAGGGGGGCAGGTAACTGCTTAAACCACCTCAGGCAGGAGCTGATCCAGGGGGTAGGCTGTGTGAGAAATGATGTCACACACCACCAGAGAGCCTCGCGTTATCTCCGAGCAAACTGAAATTCCTTAAATCTGCAAATCAGACCACTGCTGCGTACTGTAACAAGCTGTGCCATGCCACACCACCTCCTCTCAAGTCAGAGGAGGAGATGAATAGTTCACTGGAGTGTTTTTTTTTTTAATTTCTCAAGTAAATACTTCAGCGCCGCTCGTTTCGAAGGGGTCCTGCAGGGAGCGACTGCTGGTTTGGAATCCGAAGGGGCTCTTATCGCCGCGTCAGATTCAATACTTTGCACTTTTTGCCTCCCTGATTTGTGCTCGTTTTGGAGTCTGAGGCTGTCCGGAACCTTGAGATTTGTTACACTTGTCTGCTGCCATGCCAGCCTGAGCACTGGTCTGTCTTCTTTCTGTTGGATAAGCAGACTGGGGGCCTGCCCAATACATGGGTGGGAAATCTCCATGAACAGCCGCAGTAGGGATCGATACCCCATATTCAGGTCCTGACACTCCCCTCTCCCTGATTTAGAATCATAAGAAGGTTTAGGTTGGAAGGGACCTCAAAGATCATCCAGTTCCAAACCCCCGCCATAGGCAGGGACACCTCCTACTAGAACAGGTCACTCAAGGCCTCATCCAACCTGGCCTTGAACACATCCAGGGAGGGAGCAGACACAACCTCCCTGGGCAACCTGTGCCAGTGTCTCACCACCCTAACTGGAAAGAACTTTCTCCTAACATCCCATTTAAATCTTCCCTCTGCCAGTTTAAACCCATTACCCCTCCTCCTGCCATTACAAGACTTTGTGAATCTTCCCTCTCCAGCCCTCCTGTAGGCCCCCTTCAGATATTGGAAGGCTATGATAAAGTCTCCTGACAGCCTTCTCTTCTCCAGGCTGAAAAGCCCCAACTCTCTCAGACTGTCCTCGTAGCAGAGCTGCTGCAGCCCTCTGATCATCTTTGTGGCCCTCCTCTGGACTCGCTTCAGCAGTTCCATGTCCTTCTTGTGCTGGGGGCTCCAGAATTGCACACAGTACTCCAGCCAGGGTGTGACGAGAACAGAGTAAAGGGGCAGAATCCCCTCCCTTGCGCTGCTGGCCACACTTCTTTAGCCTGGAACCTGAGGCCTCCTGTAATGCTAGAGGAAATTTTCACTGCTGGACTTTTCTCAAGAGCTGCAATCCTTATTCCAGCTTCTTGATTAACTCATGATGATTATGCCCTGCTCACTCAGCATCTTCCTGTATAGGAGCTGAACTTAAGAACAGTTGGCTTCCTTCTCTTTTATCAACACACAGGTATTAGAACAACTTCCAGGTGCAAACTTTTGCTGCACCAGACTTAAAGGAGGTGAGAAGTTTAAAGATGATAGGAAATCTCCTCTGTCCATTTTGACTGGGCTATGTAAATGGCAGAGAACAAAGTGTTCAGGATCAATATTTTTGTCCTGATCAATCTTTGAGTAGCTTTGGTTGGAAAAGAGAATTTCTTTTCACTGGAAAATTGATTCTTGCAGATTTGGTTTTGTTATCAACAAGAAACTTGGTTCTCAATTTCCTCACACACCATTCATTAGGGGAGGGGAAAGGAAAGCACAATTAGGAAATGTCACATTGCTTTGTTTTCCTTATATAATTTTTTAAAAATTTATTTTTATCTCATTTTTATATCGTTCTGTTCTATTATGCTGAGGAAGTAGAGTTGTTTTCTGAAAAAGCCCTGCAAGAACAGAGGCTGACTTCTTTCTTTCTGATTTCTCTGGAGATTTGCTTATTTGTCCAAAAGAATTTTTTTTTTTTTTTAATGAAAACAAAGCTCCATTTTCCATTAAAAACTGTTCAGTGGAAATGTTTGTTAATCCCAACTTGCTGTTGCTGAATGTTGCTCAGATGGTGTCATGGTTCCAATTTTCAGCCAGTGAGTGAACCACTCTCTATAGCCCCTACCTGAAAGTGTGTATATGTGTTCCACAGGATCATACATAGAATCGTAGAACTGTCAAGGCTGGAAGGGACCTCAAGGATCATCTAGCTCCAACACACTTGCCATGGGCAAGGACTCCTCACACTAGACATGTTGGAGGGCAGGGATGCCATCCAGAGGGTCTTCAACAGGCTGGAGAGGTGGGCAAAAGCCAGCTTCATGAGGTTCAACAAGACCAAGTGTAAGGTCCTGCACTTGGGTGGAGGCAATCCCAAACACCAATCAAGGCTGGGCAGTGACTGGCTGGAGAGTAGCCCAGTGGAGAAGGACTTAGGGGTACTGGTGGACGAGAAGCTCAACATGACGCAGCAGTGTGCACTTGCAGGCCAGAAAACCAACCAGATCCTGGGCTGCATCAGGTCAAGGGAGGTGATTCTCCCCCTCTACTCTGCCTTGGTGAGTCCCCACGTAGAATCATAGAATCATAGAATGGTCCAGGCTGGAAGAGACCTCAAAGATCATCCAGTTCCAACCCCCTGCCACAGGCAGGGACACCTCCCACTAGATCAGGATGCTCAAGACCTCATCGAGCCTGGCCTTGAACACATCCAGGGAGGGAGCAGACACAACCTCCCTGGGCAACCTGTTCCAGTGCCTCACCACCCTCACTGTGAAGAATTTCTTCCTAACATCCTGTTCAAATCTCCCCTCCACCAATTTGAACCCATTCCCCCTTGTTCTGTCATTACAAGACCTTGTGAACAGTCCCTCCCCAGCCCTCCTGTAGGTCCCCCTCAGATACTGGTAGGCTGCTATAAGGTCTCCCCGAAGCCTTCTCTTCTCCAGGCTGAAAAGCCCCAACTCTCTCAGCCTGTCCTCATAGCAGAGGTGCTCCAGCCCTCTGATCATCTTCGTGGCCCTCCTCTGGACTCTCTCCAACAGTTCCATGTCCTTCTTGTGCTGGGGGCTCCAGAACTGCACACAGTA
>VWZI01005231.1:117443-146733 GCA_013396835.1 Psilopogon haemacephalus
CAGACCTAGTCTCATTGGGAAAGACCACAGTCCAGTTTACTGATCTGTATCCTGCTTAGCACAAGGTGCAGCTTCTGGAGTCAGTGTTGGAAGTAGAACTTCTTCAACTGCCTCTTCAAGTTACAACTCCCTGTCAGTGCTGAGAGCTGCTGACAGAGTCTGCACTCAGTAGGTGGATCAGACACAGAAGCACAGACCACACACCTGAGAATAAGGTTTCATACTTCTTTATCTATTTTATTTTTTTCAGGCAAGAATTCCAGTGGCTCTAGAAAACTATTAACAGTGAGGAAATCTGTGCTATATTTTTGGGACACAAGTGAGCATTGTCCTGAGACCCACCCTGGCGTAAGTAACTTGAATTTTCTCTTCAAGCTCTTTCTAATCTCCTAGAAATCTTTCTGAAGATTGTCAGATGGAAATATCATCCTGTGGCATGGATTAATGTAAGGAAAGCTCTATTCTTTTTACCCTCTGGGGAAAAAGTCCAATTGTCAGCCTTTGCTGTTGCTACAGAGAAGGTCTGGACTTTGAACACCATTTTTAGTTCTGGGAAAAAAAGTCCAATTTTTAGCCCTCACTGTTGCTACAGAGAATGTCTGGACTTTGAACACCGTTTCTAGTTTTCAAGGAGCAGAGGCTTGCAATACCCAAGGTGCATTTCGGACATGGATGTGCCATTTGCAAGACATCTGTGCCACAGAGCCTCAACATCTGACCTTTCACTGAAGACTTTGTAGTCTGATAATGACTGTATCCAAACCAACCTGGTATGTGCAAACACGTGTGGGTGTCATGCATTTGTGCTCCTGCTTTGCTGTTGTTCTTTGCAGCCAGCCCCTCCTCCAGTCCACCAAGTGCTGTGTGCTGCCGGAGGGAAGGGAGCACTGCCAGTCCTTATGTGGGCAGCCTCTCTGATGAAGCCTCACTTCTCACATTTCCTTTCTGAAGTGACCTTCTTGTGCTGCTGAACTCAGGCTATGCTGGGGACTCTGTGACATCAAGCACAGAGGAGGTCAGGGTAGGTAATCTTAATAATTTATTTGGCCTAAAAAATCTATTACTCTATTTTGTTAGTCACAGCCCCAGGAGCATTAAGACAGGGTGTTGCCATAATGATGTCTGGTGTCAGGAGACTCATACCAGGAAAGGAAGGCCAAGACTGTCAATTTTCAAATCTGATATAAAGCTAAAGGGTGTTTCTTCAGAAACGATCAAAGCAGGGACTGATCTGGTGTGGGTGTTTTAAAAAGTGCATTTGGAGCAAACAGACTGCGAGCACCCCTCGCACAGTAGTGATGCTTGAAACAGATCACTCCCCTTTTTTAAATGTCAAGTCTCTCAATATATCATTCAGCAGGAGATCCTTCTAATTAGTTGAGACTTTTCTCTCATGGGTCACACCCTTTATCACTTCCCACTCTGTATGACTTGACTTATGGAACACTTGGCTTCAGATTCAGTCTCAGTCCTGCTCTTTGCATGCTATTTGCACACAAATTACTTACATCCCCATATTAGTCATCCTTCTGTTTCACTGATAGACTTTTTGTATGCTGTAAGTCTGAGGCACAAGGAGGCTATCTGAAATCACTCCAAGTGTGGGCATAAGGCCTTTTGAATCCTCTTGATTAAAAAGTAACACTTTGACGCATGCAGTAAAATAACATGGCTAAAATCAGCTCAACCTGAGCTGGTTTTGTTCCTCTGTGCAGCTCAGGTCTCAATCTGAGCACATTTGTTCTTTGAAGCAAAGTGTGGCTGTTCCCTCCCTGGAGGTGTTCAAGGTCAGGCTGGATGAGGTCTTGAGCATCCTGATCTAGTGGGAGGTGTCCCTGCCTATGGCGGGGGGTTGGAACAGGATGATCTTTGAGGTCTCTTCCAACCTAAACCATTCTATGACTCTATGAAGCACTAGCAATAGAGAATGGAAAGGCATTGTATCACCTGCATGAAAAGTACCTTGGCCTAGAAGAGGATACCCATATCTTTCTAGGTTCAGGGAAATGTCTGACATATTAGACTCAAGCACCAGGTACTAAAAGAAAGTAATGCCCCCTATGACAACCAGCCCTTAGTTTGTTGAGTGGGGTGTCTGCTGGTGAGGTGATAAGGTGTAAATTTTGGCTAGTGGGCTGGACATAAACTTCAGGTCGTTGGACAAGACAGCTACTGGAAAATTAAAAGAAAAAAATAGAAAAGGTAAAAGAAAAAGGAAAAAAAAAAAGAAAAGAGAAAAAGAAAAAAGAGAAGAAAGAAAAGAAAAAAGAAAAAGAAGGAAAAATGAGAAAAAAAGGGAAAAAAGGTAGAAAAAAGAGAAAATAAAAAATAAAAAAAGAAAAAGAAAAAGAAAAAGAAAAAAGAAAAGAAAAAGGAAAAGGGAAAAAGAAAAAAGAAAAGAGAAAAAGAAAAAAGAGAAAAAATAAAAAGAAGAAAAAAGAGGAAAAAAGATAAAAGAAAAAAGGTAGAAAAAAAGAGAAAATAAAAAGAAAAAAGAAAGGAAAAAAGAAAAAAGGGAAAGGAAATAGAAAAACAAGAAAAAAGGAAAAAGAAGAAAAAAGAAAAATAAGAAAGAAAAAGAAAAAAGAAAAACAAGAAGATAGAAAAGAGAAAAAAAAAGATAAAAGAAGAAGGAAAAAATAAAAAGAAAGAAAAAAAGAAGGAAAAAAAAAGGAAGAAAAGAGACTACTTCTTTTCTTTCTTGTGCTTCGTTTCAGTGCAGTGCTAAAAACTGCAGCACACTGGATCAAGCTCAGTCATATGGTCAGAGCTCTGCCTTTATAGTGGCCATTAGAAGGGATATAGCCCAGGTGCTGACAATAGGACAATGAGAGAGAACACACAAACATCCTGAGAAATTGGAAGGTCTTCTGAACAACCGCAAGATTTTTGATGGGGAGCTCTGTTTGCCATGAAACTATTTACATCCTGAACAAGGGGTGAAAGTAAGCACCTGACTCCACTTAGAAGCAGTGGAACAGCAGAGGCAAGACTCGTGTCAAGCCCTGCTCTACAGCTCCAGCATCTGGGACCCTGTTCTTTTGGAGTCCTGTGGTAGAGAGCTGATCCCAGCTCCTGCGTGTGGAGAAAGGCTTGGGAGTGTGAGCAGAAAGAACCACACTTGCAGCGCCGTAAATCAACAGGCACATAAAAGGAATCAAAAGAGGAGATCTTTTCATACTGTGATTTTGGGGAGCCCTCATTGGAGATTTTTGAGCGCTTGGGCTGACAATTCTACGTAAGAGAGACTGGAAGTGGCCTTACGAAATCCCTACTTTGAGATAGCTGTTCACCAGAAACAGCTGGAGAGAATTCTTCATCCGTTGCTGGAAACAGCCCTTTCAGTTTAGGATCAGGGCATGGAGGGGAAGGTGGCTCTGGCGCTCCTCTGATGTTCTTGTTTGTCATGGCTGACTGCAGAGCAGCAGTGGTTCTCCATCAGCATCCAGGTGAAATGATGAGGAGGTAACCACATCCAAAGGCTTGGCGGGGCCTCTGCGCTGCCTGCAATGCCAGGACTTGCCCGAGGCTCAGAAGTTTTGTCTCTGGGAAAAATTAGGAGGTCTTGACAAATAATTGTAACATGCTGTTATAGAGAATCACAGGAAGGAATGACAAAATCCCCAAATGATTGGGCATTCTGTTCCTCTGCAGCATTTTGCTTTTATTAGTGAAAATTGTATGCACATATGTTATTCAGTGGCCACTTTGCTGCGTTCTGTGTTTGAATCCCTCATAACATACACAAAAATTAAGGCTTTGCTTTGATTTTACCTATTCTGTCTTCGCCTACAAAAGCTTACTGGAAAAGAAGAGAGACACTGAACTATAGCTAATCTTCACAAGATCAGGCAGGTTTTTCTTTCCCCTATCATATGAGTGTAACTTCTGTTTTGACTTCATGATGCAGAGCAAAACTCAGCATGAAGGATGAATTTTTTTTTCACCCTGGATGGTGTTTCGGGTTAAAGCGTATTCCCCCCCCTCCCAGTAGAATAAACTCACAACAACACAGATTCTTTTGGAAAGTCAGGAAAAATGAAATTGTATTTTCTTATAGTTTAAACTAAATATAACCGTATAAAAAGAATATTCTACTACGAGAGAGGAAAAAAAAAAAAATATATATATATAACCTTAAGGAGGATGGGGAAGAGGTCAAGCAGTGGCGAAAGCAGCAGAAGCAGCAGCCAAAACAGCAGTGGGGGTAGACAGCAGTGGGCAGAGCAGCAAGAAGCAAAAAGGGGAGAACAAGCTGTGCTTCCAGACATAAGGCTCTTGATGCTCCAATGAAATTATATTAACTTATCCATTGTTGCTATTATATAGCCTATCCCTAGAATGTTCCCCTCTTCATTACTTTTTCCTATGTCTGAGCTAGAAATCGAGCTCAGATGGCCACAGATGGCAAACCAGTCCCGTTTCACTTGGAAGTTGGCTTCTCTGCAAACGTTGTTGCACTTGGGTTTGCAAATTATAATGAAACTTCAAACTAGGATTGTTCCACTATCTAAGGTAAGTATTAGACATATTCTATTCCTGGATGGGATAGGATTTTCCAAGCGATTGCTTCTCTTATCTCCAGGAGCTACTGTAATATTGTTGGGGCTGTTCAGTCTAGAGAAGAGGAGGTTCTGAGGTGTGGCCAGCAGGTCGAGGGAGGTGATTCTCCCCCTCTACTCCACCCTGGTGAGACCTCACCTGAAGTACTGCATCCAGTTCTGGAGCCCCTATTACAAGAGGGATGTGGACATGCTGGAGCATGTCCAGAGAAGGGCCACGAGGATGATCAGAGGGCTGCAGCACCTCTGCTATGAGGATAAACTGAAAGAGTTGGGGCTGTTCAGTCTGGAGAAGAGGAGGCTCCCAGGTGACCTTCTTGTGGCCTTCCAGTATCTGAAGGGGGACTACAAGAAAACTGGGAAGGAAATGTTTAGGCTCTCAGGTAGTGAGAGGACTAGGGGAATGGAGCAAAGCTGGAGGTGGGAAGATTCAGATTGGATGTGAGGAGGAAGTTCTTCACTATGAGAGTGGTGAGGCCCTGGAATGGGTTGCCCAGGGGGCTGGTTGTGACCACATCCCTGGAGGTGTTTAAGGCCAGGCTGGATGAGGCTGTGGGCAGCTTGATGTAGGGTAGGATGTCCCTGGGCATGTCAGGGGGGTTGGAACCAGATGATGCTTTTGGTCCCTTCCAACCCTGACTGATTCTATGATTCCATGATTCCGTATTAGAATCATAGAATCACAGTATGGTTTAGGTTGGAAGGGACCTCAAATATATTCCAATTCCAATGCCCTCAGAGCATTCCACCTCCCACTAGAGCAGGTCACTTATTCAAAGCTTAAAACATGGAGATTGTCTCTCTTGGATTCTTGCTCTTCCCACTGCTGGCACTGAGGTAATATGGAATGGAAGGACTGCAAACCTTCTGCCCCTAACATCATGTGGAACAATGATGACCCTTCTCCATATGAATGAGGAGAGTGGATGAAGGGCCTAGTGCAAGAGCTAGGTTGGAAAGTGATGTGCTGGAGATCCACAGCTTTTGGGTGTGAGGGCAGGAGGGGAAGCTGGAGTGCAAGTAGAAGTGTAACAGCTCCTGAATTGAATGAGTGGGAAGGTGGGTTGAGGACAGCACAGGGTGAGAAGTGATCTGAATGCAGAGAAGGTCTGTGGGAGCAGCAAAGTGTGCTGCCTTTGCATTCCAGCCCAGCTCTGCCCCAGGAGATACAAACTGGGGACTGGCTGGCAAAAGTGGGTTGAATGCTCACCATGGAGACAGGTTTGTGCATGGGGTAATAATGCACTGCTGCCAGGCGCTGTGTAGGAGCTCTCAGACTTCTCTGATTGCGCCCTTCATGGTGCTGCCTTGGACCACAACATTTCACTGACCTTTCCATCAGTCACAGCTTGAGATACTCACTGAAGGGCTATGCTGTTTAGGGCCAGTATGGCTTAGCTCTGCAGGTCAAGAAGCACTGGGCTTTGGAAGCTGCCTCTCATTTTCATATGTAATAATTTATGCACAATACTTACATAGTAGCCTGGAGGAAACCTCGAGCTGGCCCACAGTTTTGTTTGCTGACAGGAATTTCATCCCTGGCTTGAGTGCCAGAGATGAGAGGTTTTGGGGTTTTTTTTGTTTTGGATTTTTTCTCTTGACTTTTGCATCAGCAGTTCTATGTTCTGAGATAGGAAATTAGGTCTTGTTCTTCTTGGACACAGAGAAGCCAGAAGATGCCAAGATATTTCTAAGCCCCAGAAGTAGAGGCTATAGAAATGAATCAGAAGCCAAGCCAAAAGCTTCTCTTTTGGACAACTGCAGCTGCTGCTTTCCTCGAGCCCGAGCAGACACTTCTGAATAGGCTGTCTTGAGCACTTTCCACTGCATCTGGCATACGGTGTCGAGATTTCATACCAGAGCTGCTCTCATTTAGTCCAAAGTTTTTATTTTTCTCTTGCCAAGATTAAGATCCACTCAGGGGTTCTTATCCAGCCAGCAATTCTGCAGGTGCCAGGACATGACTGGATGCTTTAAAGACTTACTCTTTCTTATAAATTACATGCTGGCCAAGCTCCGTTGCTGCTCCGGAGAGGTCCAGAGGAACTCACATCTTCGGGAAAAAAAGGGCTGGAAGATATGTGAGGTGACTCAGTGCATCTCCTGCCTCAAGCCACCGTGGCTTTGCCGTCCACAAGGGGCAATGCTTTCACAAGGATTTTTGGTCACCAATTTCCTTCATTATGTTGGAAGCAGAGACTTGGACAGGCTGTCTTGAACATGCATGTGTTCATCAGGGGTTTGAGACTACAGATATCTCTGTTTAGGGGGAGGATTCTTTTTGTTTTGCAGCCACTCACAGGATTCAAAATGTCTTTATTTAGAATCAGAAATACACATGCCTCAGGAGGAAAGGCTGAGGGACCTGGGACTTTTTAGTCTGGAGAAGAGAAGACTGATAGGGGATTCAAAAAATGTTTACAAATATCTGGTGGCTGGTCAGGAGTATTGGGGGACAGGCTCTGCGCACTTGGTCCCTGGGATAGGACAAGGAGCAATGAATCTAAGTTGCAGCACAGGAGGTTCCACCACAATACAAGGGGAAACTTCTTTACTGTAAGGGTCACAGAGCACTGGAATAGGATACTCAGAGGGGTTGTAGAGTCTCCTTCTCTGGAGACTTTCAAGGCCTGTCTGGATGTGTTCTTCTGTGATCTGTGCTAGATTGTATGATTCTGCTGTGGTAGGGGGGGGTTGGACTTGATGACCTCTTTGGGTCCCTTCCAACCCCTGATGACCTGGGATCCTGTGATTTTGTCTTCTATATTTGACTATATGGATGAGAGAAATGTGATCCTGTGATCCTGTGATTTCATCTTCTCTATTTAGCTATATAGATGAGACAAATCTACCTCAAAGCTCCTGTAAATTCTCTCTAACAGAACGGTGATTTGTGTCATTAAAATAATCACAGAATCACAGAATGTCAGGGGCTGGAAGGGACCTCAAAAGATCATTTATTCCAGCCCCCCTGCCAGAGAAGGATGATCTATACCAGATCACACAGGAAATAGGATTGTGTTGTTATTTTCTGTTGTTCGTGGTTCAGGTCACGGCTATGGTCCATCAAAACATGCCTTCAGATTCAGTTGCTAGTTGCCTACTTGCTACGAGAAGTTATATCCATCCTGCTTCTTACAAGTGTAGAACATTTTAAAGTGCAAGGAATACCTAATGGAATGGAAAAATCCACATCCTATCTGACTAATACCAAAAACCTTTTGATTTGAAAGGTCACAACAAAAAACAGTGCGGGGCAGTGCACATCTCTTGGAGATTCTTCACTGTTTGCCCGTGGTTTAACTTCCAGCCTCTCTATTGTTGTGCTACTTTCTAAGCACCACTTCCTCCAGTGCCTCTGGAAGACTCTCCCTCCACAGCCTTGCCCCTGTGCCTCCTGGCAGCCCTGCTTCCTTGACAGCCTTCAGCTCGCTTGGGTTGAGGTGACAACACACTGGAGCTGCTGAGGGTCAGATTTCAGAAAACAATCGAGCACGGTTAGGAGAAACCATCGCTTAAACACGAGCGCTTAGAAGAGCCAGAGATACAAGAGCCTCATTTTCTTGGCAGCCCACGTAGATGTTCTTGCGGTGAATGATGATACCACTGCTATCTTGACACCATTCTCTCCCATGCTGAAACTGTTTATGGGAAACAAACATCATGTGAAAAACAGATTGCCAGACACTAAGTAAATCACTCTGATGAGGAACGAGTCAAGTACTGCCAGTTTTACCCACACTGTCATTGTTATGATGTAACACATTCCTCGTGGCTGATATTGTATCCAAATTAGGGCACAAAACCTTCTCTTGATCAGTTAACCGAAATTCCCTGCCTTGCAGCGACCAAACGCACGCACATGCTCGCTCACACACAAAACCTGAGCGACTCTGAAACGACAGCCTGCCTTAGCGGAGGATTAGGAAGGTGGGCAGGAGTTAGACAGACTGTAAATTTTATCCCCTGCTCCCTTTATAAACGCTGCTAGTAACGATTAATAAAGGTCCTGGTGTGCGAAACATGCGGAAAAAAATCGTCCCATCTGGGCCATTTAAAGCGAGGACGTGGACTTTATCTTTGTTTATTTCATCCCTAGCTAAAAGGCTCATTATGAATTGCAATAATCCAAGAAGCCAGCCATGGAAGACAGACAAGCTCTTTAGATAAAACCAAAAAGTCAAGTTTTCCAACCGAGGACCAGATGTATTTTTGGGTATTGCCCTTGTACACATTTAGCTGAGCTTTTCAAGTGGTGGAGATTTGCATGTTTGTTTTGCAATACTAATGAATATGTTTTAGATTTACATTTTAGAAAATGGAAACTTTTATCTTCTCGGGGCTTTGTAAGTTAATGATTTCCAGAGGATAGTTTGGTATCCTCTTTTAACCCTTCACCATTGAAAACATATCACTTTCCGAGGCACAAGGATCCCAGGGCAGGCCTGCTGAACTAGACCCGGGAGATATATGTGACTCTTTCTATTGTTTATTTCTGGAATTACATAAAATGTGGGTTTTTAATTTTCAGTCTAGTGAAAACATGTGTAAATGGCAAATTATTTTAAAACTGGCTTAATGTGAATCGTGGGGTAGGCTTTACCAATATACATGATCCTTTAATCAGATAAATAAGGAAAATACTTTGGGGAAAAAAGATGGTTTTGAGACACAGTATCTTCCATAAGTGAATTAGTTTCTTCCAAGATAAAGACCAGTTTAGTGTAGAGAGCAAAGTTGCAGTTTCCTAACATAGTTGTGTGGGGTTTTTTTTTTTCCCCTCCCTTTGATTTCCCTTTAGAGAGGTTATGAGAAAAAATAATTAATGAATAAAGCATCATTTTTCAAAGGCTTACCCTCACTGGCAATTTTTATTTGAGAAGAGCCCTATCAGAAATGAAAAATTCTTCCTTAGGGAACAGCAGAACATTTTAATAGAAGAGATAGCTGGAGCTTTGAACTTTGGGTGGTTGACAAATCAGTCTGCAACAGCCTTCCTTCCAAAATTTTCCAATCGGTCATGCAAAATACGATAGGAAACTGGGTATGATCTTGAAAGAACATGCTGCTCCTGGTGCTCATTTTGTGAAATGTTGCAAACCTTTACTTGTCTGAGATGCTAAAGCAAAGCTGTGGTGCCCCAGAGAGGTCGTGGCCTGGAGGATTGCATTGTCTGTGCTGCAGAGCAGCTGAAGTCACGTTCAGTGAGGAGAACAATTCTGGTATAAACAGTTTGGTTCCCAGATATCTGTTGTACAGAATTAGTAGACCACTCACACACGTGCAAATGTATATATGTACACACACAAACACACTCACATGTGTATATATGCACAGATGACTGTGAGGCTCTTAATTTCATGCTGTACACAATTAGTAGACCACTCACACATATGCAAATGTATATATGTACACACACACACACATATATGTGTATATGCACAGATGACTATGAGGCTTTTAATTTCATGTTGTACACAATTAGTAGACCACTCACACATGTGACACATATATGTATATATGCACAGATGACTGTGAGGCTCTTAATTTCATGCTGTACACAATTAGTAGACCACTCACACATGTGCAAATGTGTATATGTACACACACAGAGACACATATATGTATATATGCACAGATGACTGTGAGGCTTTTAATTTCATGCTGTACACAATTAGTAGACCACTCACACATGTGCAAATGTATATATGTACACACACACACAGACACATATATGTATATATGCACAGATGACTGTGAGGCTCTTAGTTTCATGCTGTACAAATTTAGTAGACCACTCATACATGTGCAAATGTATATATGTATACACACACATACATGTATATATGCACAGATGACTGTGAGGCTCTTAGTTTCATGCTGTACACAATTAGTAGACCACTCACACATGTGCAAATGTATATATGTACACACACAGAGAGACACATATATGTATATATACACAGATGACTGTGAGGCTCGTAGTTTCATGTGTATTTGTGGGGAGAGACCCCTAGAATTCGGTTAAAATTCCCACTGCAGGATGGAGGAGAGTAAAGTATTGATAGAATCATAGAATCATAGAATGGTTTAGGCTGGAAGGGACCTCAAAGATCATCCAGTTCCAACTCTCTGCCATAGGCAGGGACACTTAAAGTGCTTTTCACCTCCTTTTTTTAAAGAAAGCATTAGTTAAAGCCCTTACTCTTGTGTGCTCTTGGCATGACACCATGTGTGGATGACATAGTGTCTCCAGGAGCGGCAACATCCACCTCCTCTGAGCTGCTTCAGTATTGGTATGGCATCATGTCAACAGCTGATGGGCATCTCCTGGATTTCTGAGGCTGCAGATTGCACAGGTAGGTTAACATGATTTCAGATCTGCCTTTCATAGCCATGTCATATTAATGGGATACTACAGATCTCAGTGAGGGTCACCTAGGCAGCTCCTGAGAAGAGCTAAGGACCTGACAATGTGTGTGAAGGCAGGAGGTAGAACAGGACTCTCTCTAGGGCCATACAGCTTCAGATCAGGGTAGGCAGAGAGCCTTAGCGCTATCGACTGACCAATGGTGACTCAGACTAGTCAACTACAAGGCCCAGAAGCTGTCTTCAGGATCCTTAATTTAGTCTTTTTTCACCATAATGGGGACTGGAGACCTGGCTGGGCACAGCGCAGGGAGGCACACAGCTGCCAGTAGTTTGCTTATGGGCTTTCAACCAGGTGTCTCTCTTGAAAAAGGTAGCATTGTGGAGAACAATGTCCTGTGGGTACAACTGACCCCAAGGCCACTGGCAGGGCCCTACTGACTAATCCATGTACATCAAATTATAGGCAGTTTAAGGTGCTGAGTGGCCCAGCTGAGATTTTATATCAGGTATAGCATTGTGGAGAAGGTGCCTTTACCTTGGGGCAGTGATGTGTTTTTAACAGAGCCCGTTGCTGACGCTGGTCTTCCATCAATGTAGCAACTCTAATGACTGCAGGAGCATCACTTTTGTTCTCTAGGTGAAACTGAGGTCAAAGCAAATTCAATAATCTCTGCTTACTTTGGTGCCTTTTTGTAGTGATTTAAGCAGTTACCTGCCCCCTCCCCCCCACCTTTTGATNACAGCCCTCCCAGAGACCAAAATCCCCAAGATGGTTGACCAGCCACCCCTACCACCTTTCCCCCCTTCCTCAATCTTATCTCACCACCTGTTGATGCTGAAGATAAGCTGAGGTAGATCAGCCAGGGGGATTAGTAGCAGGAAAGTAGTTAGTAGAATTACTGAGAATTAGCTACCAAGGCAGAGAGACAAAGGAGACCATGCAAGAGGAGCAGCTGCAGCCAGAGTGGTCAGAAACTGTCTGCTATCTAATGTTTTGGGTACAATACATTAAACCAATTTTTTTTTTTTCTCTTTCTCAGTAAAGGTCTGGGTGAAGTGACACACTGTGTTTCCCTCTCTCAGGCAATAGTCTAATTTCTCACTCAAATTCTCCAATTAGCTCAAACCAGCACATTTTTTTTACTTTTTCTTTGTTTGTGTCATTAATGCCTCCATTTCCATCAACGTATGCATCAATATGAGTACTGCTGGAGAGCTGACAACCGTGCTCTGCTGAAGCAGTACTAATACTGTATCCCAGTACTGCAGATTTATATTTTGTGTTAAATTGAGAGTGGCTCACACACCAGGAGGCACGGAGTCATTTATCACATGCTTTGCAGGGAACAGGAGACTTGCTCTGCTGAGAAAAGTGGTCATCACAGAATCACAGAATGTCAGGGGCTGGAAGGGACCTTGAAAGCTCCTCCAGTCCAACCCTCTTGCCAGAGCAGGATCTCCTATACCAGATCACACAGGCAGGTTTTGAATATCTCCAAGAGAGGGAGACTCCAGAACTCCCCTGCTGTGGTTAACATGAAGTGAACGAGATGGCCTTAAATTAATCTCATTTCTTGGTGTGGAAATAAGACATATTATCTTGGCCTAAATTAATTAATATTAATTAAATGTAGCCTAAACATTGCTTTCCTGTAGGCTTTCCAGAGCTAATGCATTAGGTACAGACTGCCACTGTCTGACCTTCAGTACATACAGGCTGTAGCCCTCTGTTTCATCTTACTCTATTTTTCTCCTGGATTCCTGTTTCTTCCAGTGATGGATAGACAACGAAACAGGCCTATGTCATGTATTAATTTCATGCAGACTTCCACTGAAGTCTGATTTTTAACAAGGCTAGATGAAGTCAGTAAAATAGAATCATAGAATCATGATGAGTCAGGGTTGGAAGGGACCACAAGGATCAGCTAATTCCAACCCCCCTGCCATGCCCAGGGACACCCTACCCTACATCAGGCTGGACAGAGCCTCATCCAGCCTGGCCCTAAACTCCTCCAGGGATGTGGCCACAACCACCCTCTTGGGCAACCCGTTCCAGGGCCTCACCTCTCTCACGGTGAAGAACTTCCTCCTCCTCACATCCAATCTGAATCTCCTCACCTCCAGCTTTGCTCTGTTCCCCCTAGTTCTGTCACTACCTGAAAGCCTAAAAAGTCCCTCCCCAGCTTTTTTGTAGACCCCCTTCAGATACTGGAGGCCACAAGAAGGTCACCTGGGAGCCTCCTCTTCTCCAGACTGAACAGCCCCAACTCTTTCAGTCTGTCCTCATAGCAGAGGTGTTACAGCCCTCTGATCACCCTCGTGGCCCTTCTCTGGACACACTCCAGCATGTCCAAATCCCTCTTGGAATTGGGGCTCCAGAACTGGACGCATTACTCCAGGTACGGGGCCACTCTGAGAATTCAAAGTCCTGGGTGGTTGGCATTGAGTACCAGAGGTAAAGAAAGAAGGTCTTAAAAGGTTTGAGTTCACTTTCCTTCAAATTTATTGCAGATCTTCTGTTTCATCTTGCCCAAGGCAGCTATAGCCATGTTCAGACAGCACTAAGGCAAGTTTCTCATCCTCAGCCACACAGAGACTAGAATTTGGCAGAGGTGGAAGGGGGATCTGAGCATCTCTTCTCTTTCAACTTGAGATGCTGCTGTAATTGCAATGTCAAAGGTAAATGCTGATAGCAAATATTTAAATGTAGACCTCCATTTTCTAACTTAATTCCCTTTTTGCACAAGAATAGTTATAAAGATGACTTCTTTGCTTCTTGTGGACGTGGTGGCTACATCTACAACAGTAAATTTAATAGGTCTAGCACTGTTCCCTGATGCCAGCTGGCACAAGGGGCTTTTGTCCATGTTATTGACCTTTCTTAGTCTCCAAAACAGGAAGGCTGTATGCAAACTGCCAATTGAGAGTGGCTCCTGATCTCTGATCCTTTGGATCTATGCCTGGGAATGGCTTGGGAAAATGCTGCTTCTCCCAGCCTGTATCCATGCCAAAGACTATTCCAGCAAAGCAACAGCAGTAATGGCAGTGTTGTGGTATCCAGGAGGGTTCCCTGGCACTGTTTATTTCCCTACTGCAGATGAAGCCTCTAGCTAGCAAAGACAAACAGTAAGAGAATATATTCTCAGCCCTCTGCATGAGAGGGCAGGTATATGTCTAGCAAAGGCTGGAAATTACATTTCAATCTTTCAGCTCCAGATGTGAGGAGAATATGGCTGATAGCAAGAAGAAGCACTGAAATGAGTAAGCCCTTGACATCTTTGATTCTAGGTGTTGGTTAACTTTTATCATCAGCCAGCATCAAATAAAGCCACCTCAAGACACCTAAGCAAATCTGAGCAGGTATCCAGCTTTCCAGCAGTCCTTTCTTTTAACTGACTTAGAATCATAGAATGGTTTAGGTTGGAAGGGACCTCAAAGATCATCCAGTTCCAACCCCCCTGTGCCATAGGCAGGAACACCTCCCACTAGTACAGGTCACTCAAGGTCTCATCCAAGCTGGCCTTGAACACCTCCAGGGAGGGAGCAGCCACAACCTCCCTCAGCAACCCGTTCCAGTGTCTCACCACCCTCACTGCAAATAACTTTCTCTTAACATCTCCTTTAAATCTCCACTCTGCCAGTTTAAATCCGTTACTACTCATCCTGTCATCACAATACCTTGTGAATAGTCCCTCCCCAGCCCTCCTGTAGACCCCCTTCAGGTATTGGAAGGCTACTATAAGGTCTCCTCGAAGCCTTCTCTTCTCCAGGCTGAAAAGCCCCAACTCTCATAGCCTGTCCTCATAGCAGAGCTGTTGCATCTCTCTGAGCATCTTTGTGGCCTCTTCTGGACTCTCCCCAACTGTTCCACGTCCTTCTTGTGCTGGGGGTTCCAGAATTGCACACAGTACTCCAGGTGGGGTCTGAGGAGAGTAGAATAAGACACTTAGTAAGACAACACTTGCATGCAAGCAGAAGCTCACACGGCCTTAATCTTCACACCTAGGCACTCAGCCCTGCAGCCTAATTACTGCAGCTAGATTTGAGCTTGCTCTAACCATGTTCTGAGCTGATGGATGTAACCCGTCTTGAGCAGCCATATGCTCTGCCTGCCCCGGGACTCATGCTCTAAGTTAAAATGTCTGTCGAGTTCTGCTCACTGCCAGAACCCAGGCAGCCTGTGCATCTGCCTCGTGTGTAATGCATTAAGCCCTGTGGAGAGGCAGGAAACATTAGCAAGAGAGCCACGCTGAACTGACAGGGCTGTGCAATGTCTAGATGGAGCTGGCAAGCATCCTGCCAGCCCGAAGGCCAGGCAGGGAAACTTGAATGTGACAGCTTCTGCCATATGCAACAGCCATACCAGCTTAACTGAGCAGTGTGGCAGTCCTCCAGTCGAGATCATGCCTGCACATAAATCTGGATGATTTTTTTTGTCCTGGTTTGTTTGTTTGTTTGTGTTTGTAAAACATATTTTCTGAGGAGCAATCAGAAAGCACTGTGCATTTCTGGTTGGCAGCGGCTGAATATGAGCCAGCAGTGTGCCCAGGTAGCCTAAATGCCAATGGCATCCTGGCCTGTCTAAGGAATAGTGTGGCCATCAGGACAAGGGAGGTTATTCTGCCCCTGTACTTGGCACTGGTGAGGTCACACCTTGAGTACTGTGTCCAGTTCTGAGTCACTCAATTTAAGAAAGATGTTGAGATGCTCAACTGTGTCCAGAGAAGGGCACCAAAGCTGGTGAGGGGGCTGGAGCACAGTCCTACAAAGAGCGGCTGAGAGAGATGGGGATGTTCAGCCTGGAGAAGAGGAAGCTTAGGGGAGACCTCATTGATCTCCACAACTACATGAGGGGAGATTGTAGCCAGGTGCGAGTTGGCCTCTTCCCTCAGGCAACCAGTGACAGAACGAGGGGACACAGTCTCAAACTGTGCCAGAGGAGGTATAGGCTGGATATTAGGAAGCAGTTCTTCACAGAAAGAGTGACTGGCATTGGAGTGGGCTGCCCAGGGAGGTGGTGGAGTCACCATCCCTGGAAGTGTTTAAAAAAAGAGTGGATGTAGCACTTAATTCCATAGTTTTGTTGATGAGTTTGTGTTGGGTGATAGGTTGGACTTGATGATCTCAAAGGTCTTTTCCAACCTGGTTAGTTCTGTGATTCTGTGATTCTGCTTTGTTGGGATTCTCCAGTCCTGATCCTAAGAAGCATCACTGGATGGGTTCAAGCGACTGAAAAGCACATTATGGCTTTAGCTAAAAAGAAAATATCACTATGGTCAGTTTGGAACTCAGAGCAATAAAAATTTCCACCACTTCTGTAAAGGGTAATAGTCAAATTTTGTCCCAGATTGCATTGATTTTAGACTAGCCGAAGATCCTGAAAGAATGATTGTACTGATGGAATTTAGTTTTTACCCTTTAGTTACAGTAAGACTGCTCTTTAAATAAGAGTTTTCCATTGACTTCAATGAAAGTTAGATTGTATTAATATTTATTTTCCATAGAATTAAAAAAAAAAAAAAAAGGCAATCAAAATCTTGCAGTTTCCTCCTGGCCCATTTTCAGGCAAAACTTTCACTGTAAATCAACCAAGAGGTTTACCAGAGAAAGAATAATTTGAATTGTCTCGCTTTGGTGATATTGTTTGTAATGGACGTTTTTCAATCCTGATAATTTACTGCACCAAATTATTATTTCATTCTACCCTTTCAAACCCTGGCTCTTCAGATTGTGCGAGTGGAAAGTTGTCATAAAGACTGTAAGCCTGGATTTTGTTTTCTTTCTTTGTCTTTTTGTTTTGTTTTGTTTTTTGTTTTTAAAGGAAAAAAAATTATTGCTGATTTATAGGGCAGAAAACTTCACAAATGTTATAGAGAGCTCCATGTGTGCCATAGTTCTGTTGATGAGTTTGTGTTGGGTGATAAGTTGGACTTGATGATCTCAAAGGTCTTTTCCAACCTGGTTAGTTCTGTGATTCTGTGCTTCTGCTTTGTTGGGATTCTCCAGTCCTGATCCTAAGAAGCATCACCAGATAGGTTCAAGTGACTGAAAGGCACATTATGGCTTTAGCTAAAAAAAAAACAAAACAATTTGCACCACTTCTGTGTAGGGTAGTAGCCAAATTTTGTCCCAGATTGCATTGATTTTAGACTAGCCAAAGATCCTGAAAGAATGATTGTACTGATGGAATTTAGTTTTTACCCTTTAGTTACAGTAAGACTGCTCTTTAAATAAGAGTTTTCCATTGACTTCAATGAAAGTTAGATTGTATTAATATTTATTTTCCATAGAATTAAAAAAAAAAAAAAAAGGCAATCAAAATCTTGCAGTTTCCTCCTGGCCCATTTTCAGGCAAAACTTTCACTGTAAATCAACCAAGAGGTTTACCAGAGAAAGAATAATTTGAATTGTCTCGCTTTGGTGATATTGTTTGTAATGGACGTTTTTCAATCCTGATAATTTACTGCACCAAATTATTATTTCATTCTACCCTTTCAAACCCTGGCTCTTCAGATTGTGCGAGTGGAAAGTTGTCATAAAGACTGTAAGCCTGGATTTTGTTTTCTTTCTTTGTCTTTTTGTTTTGTTTTGTTTTTTGTTTTTAAAGGAAAAAAAATTATTGCTGATTTATAGGGCAGAAAACTTCACAAATGTTATAGAGAGCTCCATGTGTGCTTTCTTTCACAAATGCTGGGCTGAAGTAGGTTTATTTTTAAACATGGAAACTGATTTTCACTAATCTTTTTGCAGGTCTCAGTGTTATTAGTTGGTACGAGGCTTGGTCATTCTGATAGCCCTTCCAAGGGTGTTTCCTGTCACTGTACAAGTTGGGCTTTCCTAAGAGGTGCTGAGTGCAGTTAGCTTTGATTTGTTAGTACACTGGGACCTCATGTTTTTCTGGATAAAAACTGAAGAGAAGAAAGTTTGGGGAGATCTCTGTTTCTCAGCAAATGCTAATATTTTTCTCTCCACTCCAGCAGCAGCAGCAGCTGTTTCAGGTGTATAGCAGCATTTACTGCTGTCAGAATAGTAACATCATAATTTTGCAAGGAGAGTGGCTTCACTGGGACAAATTTGGTCCCTAGCTTGGGAAGGAGGAAACAGGATCTTTTGTGGCTTTGGCTTGAGATGGGTATCTATACAGCAGGTGTCGTGGAAAATACAAATCCTGGCTTGACCAGGCATGATCATAGAATGGTTTAGGTCGGAAGAGACCTCAAAGATCATCCAGTTCCACCCCCCCGCCATAGGCAGGGACACCTCCCACTAGAACAGGTCGCTCAAGACTTCATCCAGCCTGGCCTCGAACACATCCAGGGAGGGAGCAGACACAACCTCTCTGGGCAACCCACTCCAGTGTCTCACCACCCTCACTGCAAAGAATTTCTTCCTAACATCCAGATTAAATCTCCCCTCTACTAGCTTGCACCCATTACTCCTCATCCTGTCATTACAAGACCTTGTGAATAGTCCCTCCCCAGCCCTCCTGTAATCCCCCTTCAGATACTGGAAGGTTGCTATAAGGTCTCCTCAAAGCCTTCTCTTCTCCAGGCTGAAAAGCCTCAGCTCTCTCAACCTGTCCTCATAGCAGAGGTGCTCCAGCCCTTTGATCATCTTTGTGGCCCTCCTCTGGACTCGCTCCAGCAGATCTATGTCCTTCTTGTGCTGGGGGCTCCAGAACTGCACACAGTATTCCAGGTGAGACCATGATCCCATGGTCTCCTTCCTTCTGCTGGAGAGAGGAAGCAGAGTGCAGGGAAAAGGCAAAAGGCTTGGAGACATCCACTTTGAGGGTCCAAGACTTGCCCAGACTTGGACCCTCAAAGTGGGTGCTTTCCCAATTAAGGGAAAGCAAGCTCCTGACTTCACCTAATATGGTCAAATTTGGCAAAGTGCCATTCCAATTGGTGAATCCCTGTGGGCCATTACATTCAGGCAAACAATAAATAGGCTCTTGCCACATGGCTTTTCACTTTTGCTTTTGTTTTGCATTTGCCTGCAATGACTTTCAAGGCACTGACAGAACTCCTTTCAAGCGCCTGGGTACTGTCTGATCCTGTTTTGTGATCCTACTTTGGACTGGTGGTCTTTTCCAACCATAGAGATTCATAGTGATTAGATGTTGTGCTGAGGGATTTGGTTTAGTCAAGGACTTGTCAGTGTGAAACTAATGATTGGCCTCAATGACCTTGAAGGTCTTTTCCAATCTAAGAAATTCTGTGATTCTGTAAGAAATTCTGTAGCTAGATTCTGTTGTGTCTTTCTGCCTTAGCAGGAAGAAGCCTCTCAAGTCCCCTGGTGGGCAAGAGGTATAATTGACCACAACTACCTCTTCCCATTTCCATTTGCTAGTTATTTCTTAAAGTGTTCTAGGTTGCCTGTTACCTGTGTATATAAGTATCCAAGTCCTGGTTTTGAACATCGTAAATAAGTTTTCTAGCATGGTCTAATGTTAATAAGCAATTTTCATAGTTGTTAACAATCTTCACCTAGTTATCAAAATTAATATGGAGTATTAATTTTGCATAATTCGTCAACAACAGGTCAGAATTTTATAAGCTGTGTGAGAGCAGTGATGGAGTTTGGGGTCCCTCAGATGACCTGCTTGGAGTGGACACATTTGAAACAGCCTTTCTGACCTGCTTGTGAGAATGAAGGATTGCCATTTTCTATGCTTCATAGGAAAAAGAGTGACATTAAATCCAATTCAGTCATAAAGAACGGTGAGGCCAGGAGCATTGCTTGCCTTTCTCAGATCTTGTAATGACAGGACGAGGGGGAATGGGTTCAAATTGGCAGAGGGGAGAGTTGAATGGGATGTTAGGAAGAAATTCTTCACAGTGAGGGTGGTGAGGCACTGGAACAGGTTGCCCAGGGAGGTTGTGGCTGTTCCCTCCCTGGATGTGTTCAAGGCCAGGCTGGATGAGGTCTTGAGCGACCTGATCTAGTGGGAGGTGTCCCTGGCTATGTTGGGGAGTTGGAACTGGATGATCTTTAAGGTCTCTTCCAACCTAAACTATTCTATGATTCTATGATCTCACACTGGGAAAGACAAAGTTAATTTTTGCCCTAGCTTACAAAGGTCTTTACAATGGTCTGAGAAATTTTCCTTTTGTTTTGAAGCTGTAGTTCTGAGCTGGAGAGATATAGCTTTGATGGGTGGGCTGTTCAGTGTGTAAGGAATTGGTTAGATGACAAGTGGTGTCCCTCAGGGTCCCTGCTGGGACCAGTCTTGTTCAATAGCTTCATCAATGATATTGACAGTGATATTGACAGTAATATTGAGTGCACCCTAAGTGAGTTTGTCAATGGTACCAAGCTGACTGATGTCGCTGACATGACTGAGGGATGGGATGTCATCCAAAGGGACTTAGGCTAGAGAACTTAGGCTCAGGGGAACCTCATGAGGTTCAATAAAGTGAAGTCCAGGTTTTGCACCTAGGTTAAGGCAATCCTCAGTACCAGTACAGGATGTGGGAATGATGAGTTTGGAAGCAGCCTTGCAGAAAAGGACTTGGGGGTACTGGTGTACGAGAAGCTGGACATGAGCCATCAATGTGCAATTGCAGCCCAGAACACAAAATGTATCCTGGGCTACATCAAAAGAAGTGTGGCCAGCAGGCTGAGAGAGGTGATTCTGCTACACTGCTCTGATCTGGTGAGACCTCACCTGGAATACTGTGTCCAGCTCTGGGGTCCTCAATACAGGAAGGATGTGGACCTACTGGAGTGGGTTCAGAGACAGGCCACAAAGATGACCAGAGGGCTGGTACACCACTATTACAAGACAGAGAGTTGGGGTAGTTCAGCCTGGAGAAGGGAAGGCTCCAGGGAGACCTGATAGCAATATTTTGAAGGGGACTCACAAGAAAGGTGAAGAGGGATTGTTTACAGCAGCATGTAGCAACATAATGGGTAGCAGTGGTTTAAAGCTAAACCAGGATAGATTTAGGCTGGGCATTAGGAGGAAGTGCCTTACAATGAGGGTAGTGAAATACTGGAACATGTTGCCCGAATAGGTGGTGGAGGCCTCATCCTTGGAGATGTTTAAGGTCAAATTTGATGGGGCCCTGATCTAGTTAAAGATGTCCCTGCTTTACTGCTGGATGTTTGGACAAGATCTCTGGACCTTCGAGAGCCCCTTCCAACCAGATGCATTCTATGATTCTATGAATAGCCATTAGCTCTGCTCAGAACACCATAAAAAAGGGGATTCTTGTGGATACAATTCCCAGCAGAGTTAGTTAGGATAATACAGAGTCAACCAGGGTTGTTTTGCATCTAAGGAGATAGAACAATATGGAGCTATTCTCACTTTTTCTGGAACTTCTCACTGGGAGCACTTTAGAAAAAAATCCATCTAATTTATAGGACTCCTTGGGCCTGGGGACCACACATCAAGCTGCAATATTTAGCATATCATAGCAGCAGCACAATGCCACATAAAAATAACACAATAAATGATTAATAGGCTAACTCGCTCAAGCCCGTACCCTCTGATTATTTCTTCGCAATTAAAACAAGTTGGTAGGGTACTTTCAAAAGAATAAACGATTACTCTCTGAAGCTCTCCCCTGCTGGCATTTGTTTCAGTGTATAAGAACTTGGAGCTCATTTGGCTGTCTGCTCATGTGGTGGTTTAGCAGTTACCTGCCCCCCCTCACCTTTTATAAGCCCCGGCTAAGACTCAGAAAACACTGGAAGTTAATAAATGAAGCTTTATATTTACAGCAATGCACAATATACAAGCAAATATTTACAAGGTATAACAGATATTTACAGATATATACAATGAAAAGGTAATACAGAAACACCACAGCCCTCCCAGAGACCAAAATCCCCAAGAGAGGGTAACCAAACACCCCCTACCACCTTTCCCCCCTTCCCCAGTCTTATCTCACCACCTGTTGATGCTGCAAACAAGCTGAAGTAGATTGGCCAGGGGGAGTAGTACCAGGAAAGTATTCAGTAGAATTGCTCTGAATTAGCTACCAAGACAAAGGGAAAGGAGACCATGCAAGAGAAGCAGCCACAGCCAGAGCAGTCAGAAACCGTCTGATATCTAATTGTTTTGGTACTATTCTTAAAAGCAACTTTTTTTTTTTTTCTTTCTCAGTAAAACTCTGGTGAAGTGACACACTGTGTTTACTTCTCTCAGCCAATAGTCTAATTTCTCACTCAAATTCTCCAATTAGCTCAAACCAACACAGCTCAGGGCTACGTTGTGCCATCTAGACACCCCTCTAGGTTTCCAGACATACCTTTCCCATGCCCCAGGTGCAGGTAGCATGGATTGTGCATGCTATGCTGTAGCAATGCTCTCCTGGTGGAGGGCTGCTGGTCATTTCCAGCAATATACAAGTGACAGAGTGAAGTTCGAGATGTCCTGTGTCCAGCCCCGCTACTGAGCCAATACAGAAAAGCCTGAGAAGGTTCAAGTCACTGAGGTGTGAAAACTTGGATAATTCAAATGCATTTTTGTTTCGCTGGTTTATCCAAAAATGTGTCACTGCCACTAGCACTGAGCTGTCAGGATCACAGGATGTCAGGGGTTGGGAGGGACCCAAGATGGTCATCGAGTCCAAGTTCCCTGCCAGAGTAGGACCATACAATCTAGCTCAGTCTGAAGGGGGCCTGAAGGAAAGCTGGGGAGGGACTATTCAGTGGGTCTTGTAATGACAGGACAAGGGGTTTAAGCTAGTGGAGGAGAGATTTAAATGGGATTTTAGGAGAAAGTTCTTTCCAGTGAGGGTGGTGAGACACTGGCACAGATTGCCCAAAGAGGTTGTGGCTGCTCCTTGCCTGAAGGTGTTGAAGGCCAGGTTGGATGAGGTCTTGAGAGTCCTGATCTAGTGGGAGGTGTCCCTGCCTATGGCAGGGGGTTGGAACTGGATGATTTTTGAGGTCTCTTCCAACCAAAACCATTCTCTGATTCTATGATATAAGAATACAATTGTTTCTTCTCTCACACATTTCCCTCTCATCTGAGCACGTCAGAAAGATACAAACAGACTTTTTCATCCACTAAAATATAAGCATATAGGTGAACGATGCAGCAGTGTCCCCAGTGGGTGTGTTGGTCTGGATAACTAGATACAAAGCAGTAAAAAGCTCTGCTCTTCAACAGAGACACAGCTATTTATGATACATGGATGAAAAATTATGGATTGATAAAAGCAGCTTGTTTGGAAACATAGACCACTGCCACTGCTACAAATGTCAGACCAGATGTGTTAGCCTAGAAGCTGGTGCGTGTCTGCTGTGGAAATACTGACACCACTGACACCTGCTACTTTGTGGAAATCAGCTGAAGTCAGGAAGTCTGCACACAGTTTTGGAGCCCCTATTACAAGAGGGATGTGGACATGCTGGAGTGTGTCAGAGAAGTGCCACAAGGATGCTCAGAGGGCTGCAGCACCTCTGCTCTGAGGAGAGACTGAAAGAGTTGGCGCTGTTCAGTCTGGAGAAGAGGAGGCTCCCAGGTGACCTTGTGGCATTCCAGTATCTGAAGAGGGTCTACAAAAAAGCTGTGGAGAGACTTTTTAGGCTATCAGGTAGTGATAGAACTAGGGGGAATGGAGCAAAGCTGGAGGTGAGGAGATTCAGATTGGATGTGAGGATGAAGTTGTTCAGCATGAGAGTGGTGAGGCCCTGGAATGGGTTGTTATAGGGAGGTGGTTTGGGCCACTTTCCTGGAGGTGTTTAAGGCCAGGCTGGATGAGGCTGTGGCCAGCCTGATGTAGTGTTGGGTGTCCCTGGGCATGGCAGGGGGTTTGGAACTGGATGATCCTTGTGGTCCTTCCCAACCCTGACTGATTCTATGATTCTATGATTTTATATTATAATGGTTTAGGTTGGAAGTAACCTCAAAGATCCTCCTATTCCACCACCCCACCATAGGCAGGGACATCTCCCACTAGAAAAAGTTGCTTATTCAAAGCTTAAAACATGGAGATTGTCTCTCTTGGATTCTTGCTCTTCCCACTGCTGGTACTGAGGTGATATGGAATGGAAGGACTAGATGATCCTTGTGGTCCCTTCCAACTCTGACTGATTCTATGATTCTAAGTCCCAGAACAGTCCAGGCTGGTTTGTTTTGGGGAGAGGCGAGGCACTGAAAAACAGGGAGGAAACATTGGAGAGTCTTGAGGCAGCGGAGTTCCTAGAGTACATGTAGGTATGAGTGACTGCCAGAACACATGTTCCACTTTTCCCTCTTGAAATATTCCTGAGTGTGCCAGCAGTGGAACATAGGCACTGACAGACCACAGGCAATGGCTGACAAGTGATAATGTGATTCACAGAGGAAGGTGCTCAGAGGCACACACCTGAAGACTCTTTAGAAGGTGTTAGTGGGAATTTTTGCACTATGTGTGCAGGAAAGGACTCCCCTTTTAAATAAATATTTTGTGAGATTGCTGAATGAGGGAAATCTAAACTTATGAGGGGGAAGAAAAATACTTTTTTTTAATATGCCTCCTTTTCTCCATTGCTCTCCACATGCTGGTCTCGATCACAGTCATGGCTGTGACCCTTCTGCTTGAGAACATCCCAGCAAATGTGTGTGTATTGCCACTTTTTTTTTCTGGGGTTACTGGTGGACAGCCAACTGAACAGGAGCCAGCAGTGTGCCCAGGTGGACAAGAAGGCCAAGGGCATCCTGGCCTGTATCAGGAATAGTGTGGCCAGCAGGACCAGGGAGGTCAATCTGCCCCTGTACTCTGCGCTGGTTAGGCCACATCTTGAGTACTGTAAACCCTCAATTTAAGAAAGGTGTTGAGATGCTTGAATGTGTCCAGAGAAGGGCACCGAGACTGGCGAGGAAGCTGGAGCACAGCCCTGTGATGAGAGGCTGATAGAGCTGGGCTATGCAGCCTGGAGATCAGGAGAGACCTTACTGCTCTCTACAACTACCTGAAAGGAGGTTGTAGCCAGGCAGGGGTAGGTCTCTTCTCTCAGACATGCAGTGACAGAATAAGAGGACACATTCTCAAGCTGTGCCAGGGCAGGCTTAGGCTGGACATTAGGAAGAAGTTCTACATGGAAAGAGTGATTGGCATTGGAATGGGATGCCTGAGGAGGTGGTGGAATCACCATCCCTGGAAGTATTTAAAAGGAGGCTGGATGAGGCACTTAGTGACATGGTTTAGTTAATCAGACGATAGCTTGGACTTCATGGTCCTAGAGGTATTTTCCAACCTGGTTAATCCTGTGATTTGTTTTTTTTTAACCTCAGAAGGCTACTCTCTTTTCTTCAGCATCCAGGTGATGGTGGTAGCAGGGTGCCAAGTTTGAAGTAACACACCTAGCCTTTCAACAGAGCTTACAGGAGCTGGCTGGTTCTGTACTAACATGGTCGTGAAGCTTTCTTGGCTCCAAATACCAGCAGAGCAGGCTGGCTCTGCCAGCAGTGCACTCTCTCAACAAGGCTTTCTAGTGCACATCAAGGTGCAGATACAATCTCAAGGGTACTGGATGTCATCCTAGGATCTGCTGAATAGCCTCTGCTCCTGTTCACCTTTCTGGGAACAGAGCGGGATCTCAGCACAACTCATTCCCTGCACTGCATCATGGAAGTTCAGGATGTTAGTGTGCAATAGTTCTATACACAATGAATAAGTCACTGTTCATAGTGAGGTGTGGGCAGAATCATAGAATCAGCCAGGGTTGGAAGGGAACACAAGGATCATCTGGTTCCAACTCCCCTGCCATGCCCAGGGACATCCTACCCTAGATCAGGTTGCCCACAGTCTCATCCAGCCTGGCCTTAAACACCTCCAGGGAAGTGGCCCTAACCACCCACCTGGGCAACCCATCCCAGGCTCTCACCACTCTCATGCTGAACAACTTCCTCCTCACATCCAGTCTGAATCTGCCCACTTCGAGCTTTGCTCCATTCCCCCTAGTCCTGTCACTACTTGATAGCCTCAGAAGTCCCTCCACAGCTTTTTTGTAAGCCCCCTTCAGATACTGAAAGGCCACAAGAAGGTCACCTGGGAGCCTCCTCTTCTCCAGACTGCACAGACCCAACTCTTTCAGTCTGTCCTCATAGGAGAGGTGCTGCAGCCCTCCGATCATTCTCTTGGCCATTCTCTGGACACGCTCAAACATGGCCACATCACTCTTGGAATAGGGGCTCCAAAACTGGATGTAATACTCTGGGTGAAGTCTCACCAGAGCAGAGTAGAGGGGGAGAATCACCTCCCTCGACCTGCTGGCCACACTTCTCCTGATGCAGCCCAGGATCTGGTTAGCTTTCTGGGCTGCAAGTGCACACTGCTGCCTCATGTTGAGGTTCTCCTCCATCAGCATCGCCAAGTCCCTCTCCACAGGGTTGCTCTCCAGCCAGTCACTGCCCAGCCTGGACTTGTGCTTTAGATTGCCTTGACCCAGATGCAGGACCTTGCACTTGGCCTTGTTGAACCTCATGAGATTGTCTTGTGCCCACCTCGCAGCTTGTCCAGGTCCCTCTGGCTGCCATCCCTGCCCTCCAGTGTGTGTGCTGTACCACACAGAATCAGTTATCTTTCTGAGCTAGCTCATACAGTCTCTGGCGGTGTGGTAAAGTGATGTATTAGTGTGGATGGCTCTTGGGTTCCCGGGCTCAAGCGTGAGACCTCACGACTGTGGCCTTATCACAGCCACAAAACTCAGAGAGAAAGCTCATTCCTGCCTGCAGGAATAGCTCTCCTTTTCTCCCTGTTACGACACCGAACACCAACAGAAGTTTATTTTAATGCAAAGTGACAACTAAGCGTTAGAGCCATCTAATATCACTTCAGGTTAATACTGAATACCACAAATGTTGCTGACTGTTCACTGGTGAGGTGACAAGAAGATCCTTACTTTCCTGTCAAGGTTAATAAAACATGAGAGGTTTTATTATTTAGCTTGTGATAAGGAAATCATTCCTCCCTGTCAGTTATGCAGCATGCATAGATTGGCTCAACAAGCATTCACTGCAGTTTGCTACAAGGATAAGGAATTGAAAGCCAACAACATATGGGCACATACACCCAAACACATACCCAGGTCCACACAAACACAAAATACATGTGTGCAAATAACCCCCAGCCAACTGAACAGATGAAAACACTTCTGCCTGTTATGCCATAGCTGTTTGTGATGGTTCAGGAGTTACCCCCCCCACTACTCACCACGTTTGAATTCACCCAGACTAGACTCAGCCAGCTGGAAGTTAAGGAATGAAGCTTTTATATTCACAGCTCAGCACAACATACAAGATATTTACAACATATTACAAATATTTACAGCTGTGTACATTAAAAAGGTAATACAGAAACACAATGTCCCCTCCCAGAGATCAGTGGCCCCAAGAGGGGTTCACAACCACCCTTCCAATTTCCCCCCACTTCCAAGGGTAAGATGTCCCTGGGCATGGCAGGGGGGTTGGAAGTAGATGATCCTTATGGTCCCCTCCAACGCTGACTGATTCTATGATTCTATGATGCTAATCTTATCCCAGAATCTACCTTACCTGCAAGGTAAACAGGGAAGATTGGCCGGGGGGTTAGAAGCAGAATTGATTAGTTGGATTACATGGGTCCAGCTAGAAGGCAAGAAGTGGGAGACACCAACAGTCCAGTGCTCAGACACAGAGCAACTCTGTCTTATATGTGTTTATGTCCTTGTTTTTGTACATCTCAGTGAACCTATGAGTGGACATCATCAGAGTTTTTCTTTTTCACAGCCCATAAACTAATTTTGTCATTAAAATATTCCATCCTGTTATATTTTAGGCTCCCTTTTTCAACCCGAGAAAAAAATTGCAGCATTATTTTTCAAAGTTTAGAAAGCCTGAAGCTGTGATGGAGTCTGTTACAAGTTATGCCAATCAGTCAATTATCCTCCAGCACAGAGCTTTAGCTCTTTTGGGATGAATACACAGGAAATGGCTCTATCTATATTAGCCTTACATACCACAGCAGGCACTGGGACACGGTAAGGGAACCAGTGTTGTCTGGGAAACTGAGGCTAAGGTATTTGTTTTTCCTTCCTGTGACACCTGATCATGTGCTTGATCTCAGATGAGTCACCTTACCACATCCCCTTTCCCTCTTTCAACTCTCTCTCCTTTGTTGATGTTCAACAGAGCAAGAGTGAATCCAGTAAAGCTCTGTGCCTGCATTTTACAGGCAGGCCAGCCAGACTGTGGGTCCTAGTGGTGTTTATCAAGTGATCATCAGTTTCTCCGGGCCTGGATGATGCCAAAGGATAGAGCTGGTTTTCAAAGTATGACACAACTGGAACTCTAGACTACAGAAAGGTCTGCTATAGCTCCTTCCTGGGGATGCTGTAGGAAAGTTAGGAGCCTATGCCTCTCTCATCACACTCAAAGGAGCTACCTAGCATGTGACATGTCCTACTGGAAGAGGCTCTTTCAGGTAGAATCATGGAATCAGTCAGGGTTAGAAGGGAACACAAGGATCATCCAGTTCCAACCCCCCCTACCATGAGCAGGGACACCCAACACTACATCAGGCTGCCCACAGCCTCACCCAGCCTGGCCTTAAACACCTCCAGGGATGTGACCACAACCAGCCCCCTGGGCAACCCATTCCAGGCTCTCACAACTCTCATACTGAAGAACTTCCTCCTCACATCCAATCTGAATCTCCCCACCTCCAGCTTTGCTCCATTCCCCCCTAGTCCTGTCACTACCTGATAGCCTCAAAAGTCCCTCCCCAGCTTTTTTATAGGCCCCATTCAGATACTGAAAGGTAAAACAGCTATGCAGTGTGTGATACTGTGATGTCTGCAAACATCACATGCAGCTGACCTCTCCAAGACAGCTGAAATCAACCTATATTTTCTAAACTGATGAAGAGTTCCCTTTTATATTTTTTTACCACAGGTGGAGTGATAGAATGTTTTAAAGCCTTCTGTGTTGGTTTGAGCTAATTGGAGAGTTTGAGTGAGAAATCAGACTATTGGCTGAGAGAGAGTTAAACACAGTGTGTCACTTCAGCAAGTTTTGCTGAGAAGAAAAAAAAAAAGTTGTTTTAAGAGCTGTTCTCAAAACAACCAGATTAGCAGTCTGCTTCTGTCTGTGCTGGCTGCGGCCACTTTCTCCTTTGTCTCTTGGTCTTGGTGGCTAATTCAGAGTAAAATCACTAAAACTACTAATTCCTTCTTGCCACTAATCTCTCTGACCAATCTCCAGCTTATCTGCAGCATCCACAGGTGGTGAGACAAGGCTGGGGAAGGGGGGAAAGGTGGTAGGGGGGTGTTTGGTTACCCTCTCTTGGGGATTTTGGTCTCCAGGAGGGCTGTGGTGTCTGTATTGCCTTTTCACTGTGTATATCTGTAAATATCTGTAATATCCTGTAAATGTA
>VWZI01005231.1:146757-158313 GCA_013396835.1 Psilopogon haemacephalus
AAATTCCCTGAGATTCTTTGGATGTTAAGTACACTATTTTGAAAGCAAAACTGGCCAATAGGCACTAGCATCCATTGATTTGGCCAATGAATTCAAAGTCCTGTGCCTAGGTGTCCACCCCTGCACTTGAGAGGCAGCGCAAGACACCTGACTTGGTTATGCGCTAAGTACTGAGCTCTCGAGGCTTCGTTGGGGCCAAACCCACTACTGTTCTGCTCACACTCATCAACTCCCAGACCTGTGTTGCGATTATTAACTTTATTATTATTATTAATAATCGAGATTTCGGGAAAATTTCCCTGGGGTTCTTTGGGTGTTCGGTCGGCAAGGTTGTTGCACAAATTATAGAACCATAGAACGGTTTAGGTTGGAAGAGACCTCAAAGATCATCCTGTTCCAACCCCCCCACCATAGTCAGGGACACCTCAAATAGCTTATAAACACTGAATGAAACATTTAAACAGCTTAAACAGTCAGAACTTAGAAAACAAGGAACCCACTAACAGGGGAAATCCTAACCCCACCTATTACTCATGAACGTGATAGGTACAGAGGTCCCGAAGAGAGGAGAAGAAAGAGTTTGCCTTGCTGCTGCTGTAGGCTGCAATGCAGGCTGCAAACACGTGGCTGCTGTGAGAGAGGTGCAAATAGAAGTCCGGTCCCAACAAAAAGCAGCAGGACAGAGAAGCAACAGTCTAAGTCACCCTCCCTTAAATACCCTATTTTGAAGGGTGAAACTGCCCAGTAGGCAGTAGCATCCATTGTTTTGGCCAACAGATTCAAAATCCTGCACCCACGGGTCGACCCTAACACTTTGAGGGACAGCATCAAAACACCTGACTGGGATCATGCGGCGTGGGGTTTCCTTCGTTCAAACACTCATCATCTCTTCACCTGCGACTTCCAGACCTTACAATAGGAGGAGGAAAAAACAGGAGTTTGAAGTGATTTGGGCAGGATTTGTGCTCTACCAGGACAACCGGCGACAGGATTTGGCAGGATTTTATGCCCTACCAGGACAGTGGAAACCAAAGCCACCTTGACTGGAAAAAGTCATAGTTTACAGTGATACTACTGCGTTTTGCAATGAAGAAAGACAAGCGGCATAAATCAGCTACTAATCTTACTGTGGATGAAGCCATTACTTTAAATAATTTGTGGTCAGAGTTGCTTGTCACTGCACTTTTATTCCAGCTCATTTGAAGTAATGCTTTCTTAACTCCACTAAATAAAACTGGGAAAACCAGAAAGCAATAGATCTTCATTAGGGTCTCGTGTATATGAGTCAGCCAAATCATTATCATTACCAAATCTATCAGGCATATCTAACCTTGGTCCAACATTCAGATCATTAACTGTTTCTACATCATTATTGAAGTTCCCTGAACCACCTTTTATTTTGGGCCACCCTTTTGTCAATGAATCTTGTGTATTACTAGTTGAAGACTGAAAGACCATGCTCATGTCATTTGGATTCCTGAATAGAATCATAGAATCATAGAATCATGGAATCATGGAATCATAGAATCATAGAATGGTTTAGGTTGGAAGTGACCTCAAAGATCATCCAGTTCCAACCCCCCACCACACTGAGGAACACCTCCTACTAGAGCAGGTTGCTCAAGGCCTCATGCAACCTGCCCTTCAACACCTCCAGGGAGAGAGTAGCCACAGCCTCCCTGGGAAACCTGTGCCAGTGTCTTGCCACCCTCACTGGAAAGAACTTCCTCCTAACATCCCCCCTAAATCTCCCCTCTGCCACTTAAAAACCATTAATCCTCATCCTGCCATTACAAGACCTTGTGAATAGTCCCTCCCCAGCCCTCCTGTAGGCCTCCTCCAGATACTGGAAGGCTACTTTAAGGTCTCCTCGAAGTCTTCTCTTCTCCAGGATGAAAAGCCACAACTCTCTCAGCCTGTCCTCATAGCAGAGCTGCTACAGCCCTCCAATCATATTCATGGCCCTCCTCTGCACTCACTCCAGCAGTTCCATGTCCTTCTTGTGCTGGGGGCTCCAGAACTGCACACAGTTCTCCAGGTGGGGTCTGAGGAGTGCAGAGTTAAGGGGCCGAATCCCCACCCTTGCCCTGCTGGCCAAACTTCTCTTGCTGCAGCCCAGCACACAGTTGCTGTCTGGGCTGCACTCACACTGCAGGCTCATGTTGAGCACCAGGTCCTTTTCCTCAGGGCTGCTCTCAGCCATTTGCCACCCAACCTGTATTTGTGCCAAGGCTTGGTTGAGGCTGACCCAGACTTTTACATTTTTCTTTCACATGATAGAATCTTTTAGGGGAGAATTCGTAATCTTTGTGAGCTAATTAGAGAAAAAGTGCAAAGCAAGTCTGAACACACTCATAAAATTGATAGATATGAACAAAGAGAATAAAGAGACAAACGTCTGTAGTTCTTGAGTGGAACAGCAGAATTGATCTTTGTTAAAGATGGAAGTACATCCATATCCACCCAGTGGAAGGAGAAGATACAATGGCTAGCAGCAGACTAGTCTGGCTAAGTCAGTGATTCTGGAGCAACTGCAAAATTGAAAAACAAACATACAGTGAAACCCAGGTCAAGAAACTGCAGCTGAGTGTAAAAATATAGCACAAATATGTAGATTAAATGAGAAAGGCCAAGACACAAAAATAAGAAGAGATACACAGAGTAGCTTGAAAGCACTCTATGACTTCCCTGGCAGTAAAAGGAGAACCAGAGAAAGCATTGGCTGGCTAATAAATGGGACAGGAAAGCTAATAACAAAACATGCCAAGAAGGCCAAAGTGTTTAGTGCCCTTTATTACTTCAGTCTTCATTAAAAAGCCTGACTGTAATCAGATGGTTGACACAGTTAACTCCAGACACAAAAGGGTAAGAACTCAGGCAAGAATAGGGAAAGAACTGTTTAGAAACTGCTTAGATAAATTAGATTTTCTCAGATCAGTCAGGCCTGTAATTCACTCTAGGTTACTT
The DNA here is from genome assembly GCA_013396835.1 of Psilopogon haemacephalus. NCBI lineage: Eukaryota > Metazoa > Chordata > Aves > Piciformes > Megalaimidae > Psilopogon > Psilopogon haemacephalus. The sequence goes on from VWZI01005231.1 coordinate 149,725, forward strand.
AGGGAACTGGCTGAACAATCCTGATGGCCATGGTAATTATCTTTGAGAATCTGTGTGATGCTGGGCTAGAAAAAGTCTGACAGAGTGCCTATTAAAAAAAAAAAGGGGGGGAAAGAAAGGCACAAAGTCTCAGCTGACTTGACTTTCATTTCCCAGGAAAAAAAAAAATCCTTGGACAAGGGATCAAATGATGTGCAAGAGAGCAAAACGCAAAGCAGTTATCAATGGGATTTGTCAAGACTTCATCATATCAAACCAGCCTGTTTGTTTGTTTGCTTTTCCTATGATGGGCTAACGAGTCATGTGGATAGGCAAGAATTTAGTAAGGTTTCTGACACCACCTCAAATGGCATTTTCACAAGCAGCTGGGGAATTGTGGTCTGAATCATGGGCCTCTAACTTCCCCGGGCTCCATGAACAATGCTGCAAAACATGTTGCACTTCTTTCCGTGTCAGCTTTGATTTGCAGGTCTCATGAGCAGTCTGCTGTCCAAAAGTCATGGCTTTGGGACCACTGATTCTTGAACAAGGATGCTGCAAAATACCCACAGTACTTCTTGGCAAGTGACAGTCAAGAGCCTTGCTGTCAGCAGTTTAGGATTGCACTGAAAGGATTTATCAGGCATGGCTCTGTAAGAGACTGTCCTGGGGTCCAGATCCGCTGTTATCACTGGAGTGACTTAAGTTATTGACTATAGAGCACATCTTTTAAATCTGACTTTAAGCAAATGCAAGCATCTTGAAGGACAGGCCTGAGAAATTGGATAAATGCTCTAAAAGAAGCAGGCTAACACGGAATGCAAATAGGGCCAAATGCCTCCCTGACTGCCTGGTGGGAAATGAGAGGAGAGGTAGCAAAGATCTGGGAACTGTAGCGGATCATGAGCTCAGCATGAGTCAGTAATGGCCTCCTGTTGTGAAAAGGAGCAAATATTATTCTGGGATATATAAACAGCATAGTTGTACAGCAGACGTACAAGGTACAAAGTGGGGCTGTTCAGTTTGGAGAAGAGGAGGCTCCCAGGTGACCTTCTTGTGGCCTTCCAGTATCTGAAGGGGGACTACAAGAAAACTGGGGAGAGACTTTCTAGGCTATCAGGTATTGACAGGAAGGGGAGAAATGGAGCAAAGCTGGAGATGGAGAGATTCAGACTAGATGTGAGGAGAAAGTTCTTCAGCATGAGAGTGGTGAGAGCCTGGAATGGGTTGCCAAAGGGGTGGCTGGGGCCACTTCTCTGGAGGTGTTTAAGGCCAGGCTGGATGAGGCTGTGGGCAGCGGGGTGTAGGGTAGGGTGTCCCTGGGCATGGCAGGGGTGTTGGGACTAGATGATCTTTGTGGTCCCTTCCAACCCTGACTGATTCTATGATTCTAAGGTAATCCTGCCATTGGTAAAGCTTCCTGTAGGGAGCCAATTCCGATTTCGGGCACCACACTTGAAGAAAGACTGCAGAAAATCCAGGGGAGAGAAATGAGCCTGGTCAGAGGTCTAGAATATGTGCTCTGTAGGGGCAGGTGTCAAGAAGGGCTCCTGCTCTATCTATGCAGAGAAGGCATGTGAGAATTGTGCCTGCCAGGCTTCAGAGAAATAAAGTGCTGCTTCAATGAGATGGTAATAAACCTTTCCGTCTCTATTCATTGTGGACAATACAACAAGTTATAAGCTTGACAAAGATTTAAGTCAGCTTTTTAGGAAAGCCTTTTCTCTGGAAGATATGTCTTTCAGAAGGAGTAGTGTCCCTCTGATGGGAGCCATTCAAATTAGACCGGTAAAATACCTGCCAGGAATGCTGCAAGTAGAGCCAGTCTTGGACAGGTTGATGGATGATTCCTCTTTGCTTTGTTTCTATGGTAATGGGTGGCTTAAAAAAAAATTAAAAATCTGAGCTCAGATTGGTACATATTTACTATAAACAATCTCTGTATTTGCCATGAATATGAACTATGAAGGTGTGGTGTGTGATATTAAACTTACTGATGCATAAATCGATGTGTAAGTCAAGCTTACAGTTAACCTAAGTACATTCACTTCTTGTGGCAAACTCTCACTTTCTCTCGTTTAAAAAAGCCATTGGTGGCTAAGAATCATAGAATCACAGAATCACAGAATCAGTCAGGGTTGGAAGGAACCACAAGGATCATCCATTTCCAACCCCCCTGCCATGGGCAGGGACACCCTACCCTAGGTCAGGCTGGACAGAGCCTCATCCAGCCTGGTCTTAAACACCTCCAGGGATGTGGCCAACTCTGGGCAGCTCATTCCAGGGTCTCACCACTGTCATAGTGAGAGGTCCATGGAGTATCTCCGTGCCTCTCTGTCTTGAGACTTACCACTCAGGACCAGTCTTGAGTCTTCCTCTTCCAGAGGAAGGGGAGAGGAAATATATCAACATTGGCAAGGGTTGTGCTAAGGACCTATGTGATCCAGGCCCCATAGGCTGTGATCATAATAGCAGTGGGCAGGTGGAGGACATCACCCATGCACTTTCTTGCCATGCTGCAGAGATAGCAGGAAAACTTTGAAGAGGCTGTGTGATCATGAATGGGATGGTTGTTAATGTTAGCCACTTACCTATGAGCATCCCCATTAGGTAGTGCTTCTCCATGTGCTCCACCGAGTAAGTCAGTCCTGCTCTGCCGCTCCTCAGACCTTCTCTCTGCTCAGGCCACTACCTCTGGTCCCATCAGCTGTGACTGGTGTTGAATTTCAAGATTGGCATGTCCAGGTTAGGTAGTGCATCTCCATGTGCACCACAGAGTCAGTCCTGCTCTGCCATTCCTCAGACCCTCTCTCTGCTCATGCCACTACCTCTGGTCTCATCAGCTGTAACTGGTGTTGAATTTCAAGATTGGAGCATCCAGGTTAGGCAGTGCATCTCTCTGCCTCCACAGAGTAAATCAGTCATGCTCTGCCATTCCTCAAACCCTCTCTCTGCTCATGCCTCTACCTCTGGTCTCATCAGCTGTAACTGGTGTTGAATTTCAAGGTTAGGTAATGCATCTCCATGTGCTCCACAGATTAAGTTGGTCCTGCTCTGCCACTCCTCAGATCTTCTCTCTGCTCAGTCCACTACCTCTGTTCCCATCAGCTGGGACTGGTGCAGAATTTCAAGGTTGCTGAAGGGCAAAGCCAGCACACTTCAGTGATCCAGCCAAATGGCAACCCACAGAAACAAGACTAATCTGGTCCAGGGAGATGAGTAACCTCCTCCAGTACCTGGATAGTCATTATGTCCAATGCATGGAAGAGGACAAGAACATGAAACCAGGTGGAGATAAACGCACTGGATTTCTTCTTTCCTTGGGAGTCTGCAGTTAGATAAGGCCACAGTGACCTATAACAGCAAATGCCCTCATTTTGGCCTGGAAAGACAGACTTTGGTCTTGTACACGGCCAGAAAATGCGAGCCAGGAGCCGCAACACCCAGCTCAGTAGGCAGAGTCATCTTGTTTTGCACTTCATTCCAGCGGATGATGCCAATGTCTTGTTGTTTATTTGGATTGTTTTTAATCTTACCCAATGTATTTTGCTCTGGGCAAAGATACAGGCATTATGTCAACAAAAGGACCCAGAGGCTGCAACACTGACGATTAGAGCCCTTAACTGTTGGGCACCCTGCCATGTAGTGGAATCCTGAGCCCCATCTGAAAGTACCTGGGCTCCCGAAACAAAGCGTGGGGGTTTAACACAGTGATTTATCTCTAAGCATCACGTGGGAATGTGCCTCTGCCATCGAGCCATTTCTTATTTCCCAGCCAGGAAAGTCAGAGGAGGAAATTGTGTCCCATGTGACTTGGGAGAACTTTACACCCACTGAATAACAAGCAGCCATGGGAGGGGGAGTGGAGTGGGGTGGGGAGGGAAGGGGCAAAGGGAAGCCGAAGAGTTCGGAAACAGCCTAAAGGCAGAAATTTGACACAGAAACTCTGGCGTAAATTCCTCAAGAACAGTTAGGCCGAGGGAGGAGAAAGAGGGGACCCTAAATGATTTGTGTGCGGAAGGCAGGGTGCTAAGCTATTTACATAATTTATTCATAACAGTTTGTTCAGGCGGCTCCGCTCGGGACGTGAATACAGGACGCTTGAAATGTGCCCCGTGGGAGAAGTGAATCTGACTGTTCGAGCTGAGCCAAAGACTACCAACGATTCTGAGGGCCTTTCTGCCTCCTCCTGTGAGTTTGTGGTCAGGTGTTGATGCAGCTTGCTCCCATGCTCTGATTTGGCACCTGTGCAGAGCACTCCCCACACCCAACCTGCTGCTGGGCTACTGTATTTTCTTTCATCCTTACATCCGCCCTCCTTATTGCAGCTTAGTACCCCAAGTTCTCAGGCAGTGCATGCTCTGGGAATGTCAGCAACTATCAGTTATGAAATGTTCTCAGATGCCTTTGACTGCCTGAGCCTATTCAGAGCAGTGCTGCTCTGTAGGCACATGGGAAAGATAAAACTGCCCCACGCAGCAAGTGAATCCCACATTGTGCTGGGAACAGGAGGGTCCCTCACTGCCCTGCTGCTCCCTCCTGCTTTCTCTTTCTTGCTATGCAAAGTTGCATGGAAATGAATTAGATGCTTGTACTGAGCATTTCAATGGGACTTCACATAATAAACCAGAAACTCAGTAATATTACCTGTCAGTGGGTCTCTGGGAAGCAAAAAGGTCCCTGCCAAGTCCTGCTGGATCTTGAGCAATCTGCGTGAGTTGTTGGCATGGCAACCCACAGATACAAATTCCATGCATCATTTGTCTGGGGACTAGCCTCTCTTCAACCTTCAGCCTGGAGCCTGACACTGGCCAAGTGTCTAGTTAATCTGAGTCATTGAATGGCTGGGAGGGACTATAGGGTTAAACTGGGATAACCTAAATAGGCTGATAAAAGGCTATTCAGTAAGAGATGCAAGTGCCCAGCATCTCCCAGGTTTCAGCCCACATGCTCTTGAGTCCTGAGCTGAACTTAATCTAAAAGAATAAAGGATAGGCATTGGAAATTCCCCAAATGCTTGGAAAGACACCCAGTGTGATCTTAGTCTCTGCAAGAGTTGGAAAGATTTATTTTAGCAAGAGGTTCTGATGGTTAAATATTATTTGGAAGCGTGGTTTCATTTTGTATGTGCAGTGGTTTCCCCTTAGTTCCTTTCCCTCTCTACAATCTCCTGTTTCTTCAGTGTAATTAGCCTGTTGTTTTCAAAAGGCTGCTGATTGTGTCCCTTGTACGAGTGTAAATTGAACTCATTATGCACTACTGACTTAGCTCCCTGGGCTCTGTGTGTGTGTTATGTATGCTGCCTGTGTGGTGCGATCCCTGACCTGCACCAGAAGGAGCTTTGCAGGCTGAAATATTTACATGTGGCAGTGGGTTGTGAAAGGGGATAACTTGCTAGGCTCCTGGGTCAGCAGCCTCAAGCCTAAGAACCCCAAACTGATGGCTCTGGAGTCACAGCTCTTTGTCCTGGCAGCATCGGAGTCCTTATTCCTAGGTCAGTCCCAGAACAGGATCTGATTTAATCACAGTGGTCCATCAGGAATATGTTTTGGGTAGTGTCTGAGTTCCAAATGCCCAGCAGATGTACACCAGTGTCTTGAAAGATGATCCAAAAGATGAGTCCTTGTAGCAGCTTGATGTTTCTAGGCTCTGCTCCACACTAAAACCTTACCATATAAGCAGTGGAAAACCCCCAGAGTTTCTGGTGCCAGCATGGCATAATTGTCCTGGAATAAAGGTCCCAGAGAATCTGTATCAGGGCTATCAGGAGCTGAGTCTTGCTTTTGTGGCTGGTCTATGAGAGCAAGCTAGATCTAGGCTTCTGAGTTCTTAAATCCCGATGAGTCATGAGAAAGCTTGGCAGGGTTGATTGCCTCAGATGCAGGACTTAGAGCCCCAGAGCTGCTGCTGCTTGTCTGATGGCCTTTTGGACATGCTGACTCACAGGTGAGCTCAAACCTGTCTCGGAGCTTTTGAAGCTTGGAGATCACTTGTCTTTGTTTGCAAGACTTTAACTCCAAAACTTCTGACTAGCAGTACGCATTGACTAGAGGAGAGTGTGCAGGGAAAATAAAACCTTCACATCTGGTTTCTCAGTAAGCTCTGAACTAAGTTCCAGGCAAGCTGCATTGTCAGTGCACAACCTCCTTGTCCGTACTGTGCTTGGCTTGCTACACATTCACAGCTCCTATTAAATAGGACAAGTGCTGTCAAGTCACATGTCTCCTCAGCATTAAGCTTTCAGTTCACAAGAGTATAGAGAAGATGTCATTTCTTTGTGTGTGTGTCTTTCATATTACTAAGTTCTTGAAGCACAAAAGACTGACGAGTATGAATATGTACTTTAAGATGTTCTCAAAAAGCTCCCTGATTTTCCTTCTGTGAAGTGCTCACCAGTGTGCAAATGTACAGAAACTAAAGAAGTTTAAATCCAGATTATGGAATCATAGAATAATAGAATCATAGAATCATAAAATGGTTTAGGCTGGAAGAGACCTCAAAGATCATCCAGTTCCAACCCCCCGCCACAGGCAGGGACACCTCCCACTAGATCAGGTCACTCAAGACCTCATCCNAGCCCTCCTGTAGGCCCCCCTCAGATACTGGTAGGCTGCTATAAGGTCTCCTCAAAGCCTTCTCTTCTCCAGGCTGAAAAGCCCCAACTCTCTCAGCCTGTCCTCATAGCAGAGGTGCTCCAGCCCTCTGATCATCTTTGTGGCCCTCCTCTGGACTCTCTCCAGCAGTTCCATGTCCTTCCTGTGCTGGGGGCTCCAGAACTGCACACAGTACTGCAGGTGGGGTCTGACAAGAGCAGAGTAGAGGGGGAGAATCACCTCCCTTGCCCTACTGGTAACGCTGGTAATCATAGAATGTCCAGGGCTGGAAGGGGATTATGGTGAGGAACAGGAAGGAGGACTAGGAGTTTGAGGCCATCATCAGTAAGTTTGCAGATGACACCAAGTTAGGAGCAAGTATCAATCAGTTGGAGGGTAGGAGGGCCCTGCAAAGGGACCTGAACAGGCTGGATGGGTGGGCACAGGCCAGTGGGATGAGATTTAACAAGGCTAAGTGTAGGGTTCTGCACTGTAGCCACAACAACCCCAGGCAGTGCTACTGGCTGGGGACAGAGTGGCTGGAGAGCAACCAGGCAGAGAGGGACCTGTGAGTGCTGGTAAATAGTAGCTGAACACGAGCCAGCAGTGTGCCCAAGTGGCCAGGAGAGCCAATGGCATCCTGGCCTGGATCAGGAACAGTGTGGCCAGCAAGACAAGGGAGATTATCCTTCCCCTGTACTCTGCACTGGTCAGGCCACATCTTGAGTACTGTGTCCAGTTCTGGGCCACTTAATTCAAGAGAGATGTTGAGGTACTGGAATGCATCCAGAGAAGGGTGACAAAGCTGATGAGGGGCCTGGAGCACAGCCCTGTAAGGAGAGAGCCTGGAGATGGGGAGGCTCAGGGGTGACCTCATTGTTGTCTACAACTACCTGAAGGGAGGTTGTAGCTGGGTGGGGTTGGCCTCTTCTCCCAGGCAACCAGCAACAAAACGAGGGGACACAGTCTGAAGTTGTGTGTGGGGAGGTGTAGTCTGGATATTAGGAGGAAGTTCTTCCCAGAGAGAGTGATTGGCATTGGGATGGGCTGCCCAGGGAGATGGTGGAGTTGCCGTCCCTAGAGGTGTCCAAGAAAAGCCTGGATGGGGCACTTGGTGCCATGGTCTAGTTTGTTAGATAGGGCTGTGTGATAGGTTGGACTGGATGATCTTGGAGGTCTCTTCCAACCTGGTTGATTCTCTGATTCTATGAAAGCAAAGAAAGTGACCTTCTTTTTTGTTTTTTTTTCCCCCTCTCATCTAGAAACCTATTTCCTTGGTCTCTTCTTAGGTTAATGTGAATTTCATCCTTGAAAAGTGAGTATTCATTCATTGGTGGAGAAAGTCAAAGTCATTGTTAATGAAGTTGCTCCCCCCAAGCAGGGAGGTACTGTAGCTGAAATGAATGTTATCAAACATAAGTACCATCTATGGAGGCTCCTGCTCTGTGTTGGCATGACAGCTTTCAAGCTGATACTTCTTTCAGTGGCTAAGCAACAGGCCAAAGAGACAATTTCTTCTTCAAGACAGTTTGACAGTCTAGCAGCTTCTAATGCTATGCTACTGATATAATGCACAGTATGAACCAGCACAGCCTCTTTATGTTTTCATAAGTGGTAGTGATAAAGTGTATCACTATGTAAATATAAGGTACAAATTCTTCTCAGTCCTGCAGTGACAAGAGGAGGAGAGTGATGGACAGTCAGGAAAGGAAAATGTTCGCATCATAAAGTCACAGCAGCAGTGGACAAGGGAAGGGCAACTGATGTCATCTACCTGGACCTGAGTAAGGCCTTTGACTCTGTCCCTCATGACACCCTGGTCACCAAGCTGGAAAAACATGGACTTGACAGGTGGACAACTCGCTGGATAAGGAATTGGCTGGATGGTGGCACACAGAGAGTGGTGATCAAGGGCACAATGTCCACCTGGAGACCAGTGACAAGTGGCGTCCCTCAGGGGTCAGTGCTGGAACCAGTGCTGTTTAACATCTTTGTCAGTGACATGGACAGAGGAATC
>VWZI01005231.1:158654-180250 GCA_013396835.1 Psilopogon haemacephalus
GAAGGACATGGAACTGTTGGAGAGAGTCCAGAGGAGGGCCACAAAGATGATCAGAGGGCTGGAGCAGCTCTGGTATGAGGACAGGCTGAGAGAGTTGGGGCTCTGCAGCCTGGAGAAGAGAAGGCTTCGGGGAGACCTTATAGCAGCCTACCAGTATCTGAGGGGGGCCTACAGGAAGGCTGGGGAGGGACTGTTCACAAGGTCTTGTAATGATAGGACGAGGGGGAATGGGTTCAAATTGGCGGAGGGGAGATTTGAATGGGATGTTAGGAAGAAATTCTTCACAGTGAGGGTGGTGAGACACTGGAACAGGTTTCCCAGGGAGGTTGTGTCTGCTCCCTCCCTGGATGTGTTCAAGGCCAGGCTGGATGAGGTCTTGAGCATCCTGATCTAGTGGGAGGTGTCGCTGCCTATGGTGGGGGTTTGGAACTGGATGATCTTTGAGGTCTCTTCCAACCTAAACCATTCTATGATTCTATGATTCTATGATTCTATAATGGTGCCTGTTTCATAATGCCTACAGAAATTAACAGCACAGCATCTGCCATTCCTGTTACCATGTTGCTGTATCAGTCTTTAGTTTCATAACTAAACAATCAGTTTCTACAAATCTGTATCATGCCTTTTTGAAAGGGAAGGCCTCTCAGGTTCTTGCTGGACAAGAATGCATTGGAATCTCTGGGCTCAGATTGAACTGTGCTTAACTTACAGCTAAAAGTAATTTTTGGAAGCATCATAATGGTGCCTGTTTTATGGAGCTTATTCATAATACTTACAGAAATTAACAGCACAGCACAGCATCTGCCACTCCTGTTACCGTGTTGCTGTATCAGTCTTTAGTTTCATAATTAAACAATCAGTTTCTATAAATCTGTATTGTGCCTTTTAGAAGGGAAGGGCTCTCAGGTTCTTGCTGGACAAGAATGCAGTGGAATCTCTGGGCTCAGGATTGAATTGTGTTCAACTTACAGCTAAAACTAATTTTTGGATCTCATTCATAACACCTATAAAAATTAACAGCACAGCATCTGCCACTCCTGTTACTGTGTTGCCGTATCAGTCTTTAGTTTCATAACTAAACAATCAGTTTCTATAAATCTGAATCATGCCTTTTTGGAAGGGAAGGGCTCTCAGGGTCTTGCTGGACAAGAATGCATTGGAATCTCTGGGCTCAGGACTGAACTGTGCTTAACTTACAGCTAAAAGTCATTTGTGGAAGCAAATGGGGTTTTTATGAGTAGGAAAAAGTAATCAAAAGGTTTAGGTTTACATTAATATTTCCTATAGCAAATTGCACCTTTAACTTCAGATTCTCAGTGTTTAAGAAGTTGATGAGAAGCTGAGTCTATGAGAACAGGTAAGATCAGGCCTGCCTGTCACACTGGAGACTCATTCTTGCTCTGTGTGCTGCCTCTTAAACACTTACCAGATTTCTGGGGTCACTCTCTGAGGTTGTGACTGGTGCAGGTGTAGTGGGCTGGCCTGATCTACTTACTGAGCAGTTTCTTAGGTGGTAGGTGCCAAGGAAGAGGAGAAGAAACATGACATTGCAATCACAACCAGGGTAAAACACCCAGTGACCTGCTAGAGAAGTGATCATTGTCCAGCACTGCCCAAGGCAGAGCCACTCCACCAGCTCCTGAGTGCATGCATGTGAGGGCATGCCCATGACTGCATCTGCAAAAGCATTTCCATCACATGATCCCTTGTTCATCCCCACTCTCCTGGTCCAACATGAATCATCTGAAACACTTCATAGCATGAGACACATTTAAGTGGCAGGCTATAGGGCATGCTGGTACTGAGAACAGCTTTACAGATGTATCTGCTCTACTTCTGATAGCACAGCCAGTTTAGCTCTTGTTGCAGAGCCGTGCCTTGTACTACCAGAGCTCAGCAAGACTCAGCATGTGGTGGCACTGACACTCTCTGCTTTTGCTGGAGAAAGCACAGAGTTCTTTGAGCTGCTTCAGGCCAAACGGTTGGGGTCATGGTGTTAGTATTGTCCTGGTAGGGCTTAAAATCCTGCCAAATTAGTTCAACCCCCTGCTCTCCTCCTCCTGTCGCAGGTCTGGGAGTTGATGGGTGTGGGCAGAACAATGGAGGGTTTGGCCCCAGCAAAGCCCCGGGAGCTGGGTGCTTGGCACATGACCAACTCAGGCACCTTGTGCTGCCCCTCAAGTGCCAGGATGGACACCAAGCACAAAACTTTGGATTCACTGGCCAAAACCATGTGATGTTAGTGCCCATTGGCCAGTTTCACTTTCAAAATAGTGTATTTAGGGGGGTGATTTAGAGCCATTGTCTCCCTTTTCCTGCTGCCATCCACTGGGACTGGAGGTCTATTTGCAGCTATTTGACGGTGGCCACCTGTTGTGCAGCTTGCACCAGCAGCCAGGGGCAAGGTATCTCTTTCCTCCTGCTCTACTGAGAAGCTTTGTATCTGTTGTGTCAGTGGGTACATGCTAAGAGTCCATAGGTGTGGTTAGAATTTCCCCTGTTACCAGGTTCTTATTTTCCAATTTCTCACTGTTTAAGCTGTTTAATTCTGTGTTTATAAATAACCTCTGTCTAATTGCTTCTTGTTGACCCAACATCCAAAGAATCTCAGGGATTTTCCCCAATTTCTTGAATATTAATAGGAACAATGAATATTAATTAAAATATTATTAATAATTCACAACCGATTATTAATAATCAAAACAAGTATAAGTCAGTGAAGACTGCAGGCAAAAGAGTTTCAGCTCATGTCCGGCAACCATAGAATGCTTTGAATGCATCTGAACTAATTGATTAGACAACTTGATGAATTATGTCACATAGGCCTACTGTCTGGGATGTCTACTTGCTTCAGGGTGTCTCACCTCAGCTTCCTAAAGCTCACACACCTGTAGACTTTTAAGGATCAGGTACCTAATTCCAGCTGGCTTGGCAATGAGAATGAGACTTAGACATAGACATAGAATTCAATTAGGTTATGCAAAAAGAATATAACAAGCAATGTTTTATGTATTTTGAAGGTACTTTGGCCATAGGAAACTGTCATAACCACAACTGTTCTTCTGCCACTCTGCTACACTTGGTGACAGTAATAAAAATATTACAGCATAGCTTGATGGCCAGGATGATGTTCAATGGCTTTGTAGAGCCTGTTGGGGAGGAACTTTTTAGGCTATCAGGTAGTGACAGGACTAGGGGGAATGGAGCGAAGCTGGAGGTGGGGAGATTTGGATTGGATGTGAGGAGGAAGTTGTTCAGCATGAGAGTGGTGAGGCCCTGGAATGGGTTGACCAGGGGAGTGGTTGGGGCCACTTCCAGCCATATCCAGCATCCAGGATGGATGAGGCTCTGTCCAGCCTAATCCAGGGCAAGGTGTCCCTGGGCCTGGCAGGGGGATTGGAACTAGATGATCCTTGTGGTCCCTTCCAACTCTGACTGATTCTATGATTCTCTGGATATTAAGCCTGCAGAGAACCTGCCCTTGTTTCCTGTCCTAGCAATTTTAATACTGTCAGAAATCACAACACCACATTCACTGTATTGTGTGCAGCATCCCAGTCTGCCTGTGTTTTCATGTGCTGGTGCAAATGAGGTGTAAAAGCAGTTCTATTCTATCAGAGGCATTAAACAAGGGTATGGAAGGCCATGAGACACTGAGAAACTGGATTAATGAAGGCTGACATGGGAAATGTTGGTAGAATGCACACCTCACACTCAAAAACTCACCTCAGGACTTGAGACCATTTCCAGAAATGGTTTTATACTCTTCCTGATAGGATTTACATTACACAAGACAGTGCCATTACACTTGAATATCAGACAGGAAAGAAGAGCATATATATGAAGATATATAGGAGGAAGACCATGGAAATCTGGCTGGTAGCTGATGTCTCTCAGAACCCAGCACACCATGGCTCCTGTCCTCAAACAGTTGATGATGTTCTGGACAAGGGAGGTTATTCTGCCCCTGTACTCTGCACTGGCCAGGCTACACCTTGAGTACTGTGTCCAGTTCTGGGCCACTCTATTCAAGAGAGATGTTGTACGGGAACGTGTCCAGAGAAGAGAGACAAAGTTGGTGAGGGGCCTGGAACACAGTCCTATGAGGACAGACTGAGGGAGCTGTTTAGCCTGGAGAAGAGGGGGCTCAGGGTGACCTCATTGCTGTCTACTGGGAGAATAGGGAGGTTTTAGCAAGGGTGGGATCAGCCTGTTCTCCCAGGCAACTAGCAACAGAACGAGGGGACATAGTCTCAAATTGTGCCAGGGGAGATATAGGCTGAATATTAGGAGAAAGTTCTTCCCAGAGAGTGATTGGCATTGGAATGGGCTGCCCAGGGAGGTGGTGGAGTCACCATCCCCGGAGGTGTTCAAGAAAAGCCTGGATGGGGCACTTAGTGCCATTGGATAGGGCTGGGTGATAAGTTGGACTGGATGATCTTGGAAGTCTCTTCCAACCTGGTTGATTCTATGATTCTATAATTCTATGAAAATCAGAAACTTCTGTGAGATGCACATGATCTCCTAGTGGGACTCAAGGAGCTGAATTCTGGAGTATTTTCTGGGGAAGAAAGTATTCAGAGTCAAAGTAGCATAAATCTCAGACCTGAAATGATTCAGATTATAACCTGTGTAGGCTCTAAGACCAGGGCTGTTATTAAAGGAAAGAACAAGGGATGAGAGATGGGATCTCTGTTATGATACAGCAAGCAAATACCTGCTGTATCTTGTTAGCAATGACGTCCAGAAACTTAGCTAGTAATAACCCATCCTTGATATCAGAGACTAAGCAATCCTCATGGACTGAGCTATCACAAGATCTGGTTTGTGTTCAAGATGTTTAGAACTTTGAGCACAAATGACATGAGCCAAATGAAATGTAAAAGATGTTGAACTTTGCCCAGTGAAAGGATGGCACCAGCAAGGTACTATTTCAGTCATCCAAGTAGTGTCTTGTGTATACTTACTTACAAGGACACTTGACCAGTACAAAGCAGAATGAATGGTTGCCATAATATGATGTTGTTTAGCACAGATGGCAACAGCATTTTTTCCTGAGCTATCTGGCCTACACCTATGCATGAGTAATAAGTTGTGGAGAGGATAGAGGAATGAGGTAGGAGGAAAATGTTAAGTATCTATCACATTCAAAAGTCCAAGCCTAAAAAGTGAACAAACAAACCAACCAAAATCCCAGAAGTGAGCTACCTGCCCTTTGAATATGTGCTGAGACAAGAACGTGACTGATAATGCTATTCAAATGGTGTCTCCTGCAGAGAGAATTGAACTGCACTGCAGGAGAGAACTGAACTGCACTACAAGAGAGTGGGGGAAAATGCAGGAAGAAGAGGATCAGTTCCCTCCCAAACCTACAAAGGGATGTTGGCAAAATTTTAGGGTCTAATTCTAAATAGTCTGAGAAAACTATTGCTTGGCACTGAAGTACAGAAGCAGCAAGACTGCCTGGCTTTTGACTTTATAGCTCCCTAGATGGTAAGAACTGCTCAATCTTGACAAAGCTGAGCAGCTCGGCCGTTGCACTGACAATCACACTCATTATAATTATTAATTAGTCACTGGATAAAGGACAGAGACTGAAAAGTGGTGTCTGGTGCTCTGCCCCCTTTGCTCTCCACCAATACCATACAGTGGTGTCCAGCTTGCTGCTACCTCTTCTCACTCCCTCTGGAACTTCTTCCTTTCAGTTTTGATCCCCACGTAGGAGAGAAGAAGTTAAATGCTTCCAGCAGGCAAGAAGCTGAAATTGAGTTTCTGAACTCTAAGGAACATGCCTGGTGCTGCCCCTGGAAGAAGCAGCAGGAGCATCTTGTGATGAACTGACTGCAAACCCCATTTCTTATCTCCCTGCACTGCTGGGAGGCAGGAGGTACAGAAATTTGGAGTGAACTTGTGCCCTGGAAGATGGAGAGGTAGCATGAAGGTGGTTTAAGATTTTGTTTCTATTTTCTCATTATTCTACTCTCATTTTATTGTCAATAATTTAAACTATTTCCCCCAAGTTGAGTCTGTTTTGCCCATAATAGTAACTGGGTGATCTCTCCCTTTCCATGAATCTTTCTTTGCATTATCTCTCCCCCATCCAGTTGAGAAAGACAGTGATAGTGTGGCTTGATGGTCAGCTCACTTCTAACCAGGGTCAGCCCTCACGCCTCCAGTAGTGCCCTTGGCTGGGTGGGCATCTCACAGCTGGACTGGATGCATGTGCTCCTGGACTTAAAGGTCCCAAAAGTGGCTGGGGTGTCCTGGTAGGGCATAAAATCCTGCTCTCCTCCTCCTGTCTCAGGTCTGGGTGTGAGCAGAACAATGGAGGATTTGGCCCCAACAAAGTCCCAAGAACTAAGTACTTAGCACATAACCAAGTCAGGTGTCTTCTGCTGCCCCTCAAGTCATGGGGTGGACACCAAGCACAGAACTTTGAAATCATTGGCCAAGCAATGGACGCTAGTGCCCATTGGCCAGTTTCACTTTCAAAATAGTGTATTTAAGGGGGATAATTTAGAGCTGTTGCTCCTTTTTTCATGCTGCCTTCCACCAGGACCGGAGGTCTATTGACAGCTCTTTCACGGTGGCCACCTGTTTGCAGCGTGTTGTGCAGTTTGCACCAGCAGCCAGTGGCAAGGCAGCTCCTTCCCCCTCCTCTAATGGGAACCTTAGTATCTATTGCATCAGTGAGTAACAGGCTAAGGACCCCACAGGTGTGGTTAGAATTTCCCCTGTTACCAGGTTCCTATTTTCCAAGTTCTGACTGTTTAAACTATTTAAGCTGTTTAATTCTGTGTTTATAAATAACCTTTGTGTAATCGCTTCTTGTTGACCAAACATCCAAAGAATCTCAGCGAATTTTCCTGAATTTTAAAATATTAATAATTTAAAATTTTATATCAATGAATAATTATTCATAATTAATAACCAATTATTAATAATCAAAACATGGGGCTATCCAGGCGCTTCTGTCTGCAAACTCTCTCTAGGCAGCAAGCTGATGAGGTAGAATCATAGAATCAGCTAGGGTTGGAAGGTTGGAAAGTTGAATTTTGATGATCACAAGGATCATCAAAATCCAATCCCCCTGCCATGGGCAGGGACACCCTACCCTAGATAGAATGGTGCAATGTTATACATTTTTGTTGGAGTCATCCATGCACTGATGTCTAGTTGGAGCTGCCTGAGTTACAGAATCATAGAATCAGTCAGAGTTGGAAGGGACCACAAGGATGATCTAGTTCTAATCCCCCTGACGTGGGCATAGAATCATAGAATCAGTCAATGTTAGAAGGCACCACAAGGATCATCAAGATCCAACCCCGCCTGCCATGGGCAGGGACACCCTACCCTAGATTAGGCTGGACAGAGCCTCATCCAGCCTTGCCTTAAACACCTCCAGGGAAGTGGCCCCAACCACCCCCCTGGGCAACCCATTCCAGGCTGTCACCACTCTGATGGTGAAGAACTTCCTCCTCACATCCAATCTGAATCTCCCCACCTCCAAATCAAAACATGGGGCTATCCAGGCACTTCTGTCTGCAAGCTCTCTCTAGGCAGCAAGCTGATGAGATAAAAGACGGCTCAGTGAAGAGATGTTGGATGAGAGCTGCCAGAGATGTCGGCTGAGAGCTGCCAGATGAACAGAGAGCTCTGAGCCAATCTGCAAGAGAGCAGTCATTGTGATGGGTTGCTTTTACATTGCTGATGAGTCACATCCTTAAGATACCGGTGGGGCTGGAGCTGGAATAGACTTGTGCAGAGAGCAATGGGAAAAATAGAGGGCGTGGTTGAGAGACCTCCTCTCATGAGATGTGTTTTTTGTACAGCACTCTGTTTCTTTTTTTGTTCTTCCTGTGTGTATCTTCCTCTATTTTTATCTGTATCTCTAACCAGGCAGCAATACTGTAGTGAAGTGCACCTGAAAAAGATAATAATTTCCTGCCCACCCTCTCTTCCGCAGAGTCACAAAGTCTTAGCACTGTGGTTAGCAGTAGATCAACATGTACAAATTAACACTTCTGAAAAAGTAAAGTAGCAAAAAACACACTCTAAACATAGTCTCTGAGATACCAAACCCCTTCTGTTGCCACATTACCTGATATATTGTGATGCCCTTTTGTCGTGGTTTGGGTGTTACCCCTACCCACCCCCTCCCTTCCAAATTCATCAGACTAGACTCAGTCAAATGGAAGTTAAGGAAGCTGTATTTACAGCTTGGCACAACAATTTAAAAGCATACATATATATACAATACCTTAAAAATATTTCCAGCTATATACAAGTTAAAAGTCATACAGAAATACAAACCCCCTTCCCAGACAGCCAACTGTGTGCTGGGCAGCAAGAGCAGCATGGCCAGCAGGGCAAGTGAGGTTATTCTCCCCCTTTACTCTTCTCAGACCCCACTTGGAATACTATGTACAGTCCTGGAGCCCCCAACACAAGGACATGGAACTGTTGGAGCCAGTCCAGAGGAGGGCCACAAAGTTACTCAGAGGACTGCAGCAGCTCTGCTATGAGGACAGGCTGAGACAGTTGGAGCTCTGCAGCCTGGAGAAGAGAAGGCTTCAAGGAGACCTTGTAGTAGCCTTCCAATATCTGAAAGGGGCCTACAGGAGGGCCGGGGAGGGACTATTCACAAAGTCTTGTTATGACAGGATGAGGGGGAATGGATTTAAACTGGCAGAGGGGACGTTGAAACTAGATGATAGGAGGAAGTTCTTCACAGTGAGGGTGGTAAGACACTGGAACAGGTTGCCCAGGGAGGTTGTGACTGCTCCCTCCCTGGAGGTGTTCAAGGCCAGGTTCGATGACCCATTGAGCAACCTGTTCTAGTCTAGGGAGGTGTCCCTGTCTATGTCAGGGGGTTGGAACTGGATCATCTTTGAGGTCCCTTCCAACCTAAGCCATTCTATGATTCCTGAGACTGCCCAAGAAGGCTCCTGACCAAGTCCCCTTCTCCTTTCCACCCTCTCCCTTATCTCAGGATCCCCCTTATGTGTAGGGTGAGCTGGAAAAGGTCAGCAAGAGGTGTTAATGAGGAAATTATTAGTTATGTTACACAGATTCAGGCAGAGAAGTTAATATGGCAAGCAGGCAAGCCACAGACTGCCCTTACCTTTGTTTGTGTCCTTGTTTTCCTGTGTCCCAGCAGAATGAATGTGTAATATGGACATCACCACTATTTTCCTTTCACAGCCAATCATCTAATTTCTCTCATTAAAATATTCCAATTAGCCTCAAACCAGCACACCTTTAAAATTACTAATATCACATTTATTTTCACAGGATCATGGGATGTTAGGGGTTGGAAGGAACCCAAGGAGATCATCGAGTCCAAGCCCCCTGCCAGAGCAGGACCATACAATCTAGCTCAGGTCACAGAGGAACACATCCAGACAGGCCTTGAAAGTGTCCAGAGAAGGAGACTTCACAACCTCTCTGGGGAGCCTGTTCCAGTGTTCTATGACCCTTCCAGTAAAGAAGTTCTCCCTTGTGTTGAGGTGGAACCTCCTGTACTGCAGCTTACACATATCATATCACAGGATAGGATAAGGACTATCCCAGGGAGCAAGTGAGCAGAGCCTGTCCTCCCCATCCTGACACCCATCCCTCAGACATTTATAAACATTTATTAAATCTCCTCTCACTCTTCTCTTCTCCAGACCAAAAAGCCCCAGGTCCCTCAGCTTCTCCTCATCAAACAGTGTTCCAGTCCCCTAATCTTCCTCGTAGCCCTCTGTTGGACCTTATCCAGTAGATCTCTGTCCCTCTTAAACTGGGGAGCCCAAAACTGAACACAGTACTCAAGATGAGGTCTCACCAGGGCAGAGTAGAGGGGGAAGAGAATCTCCCTTGATCTGCTGGACATATTCATCTTAATACACCCCAGGATCCCATTGGCCTTCTTGGCCTCAAGGGCACATTTTCTGTTTCTTTTCTGGATAACCAACAAGAAAATTGCTCCTTCTACTGAACTTTGTTGAGACCCTTTCTGTGCGGACTGCATTCCTGAGTCATACTTTCTGCTTTGTCCATACTCTACTATAAGCCAGAGCCAGGACTTCTTACGATGGTTGCACCTCATGTATTTCTACCTGCCTCCAGAGACTCTGCCCCCATTAATGTTAGGATAGTAAAGGTTTTCAGCTGATTCCCCCTTTCACAGAGCCTTAGATTGGTCCTATTCTTTCTAGTGAGGCAACTGTAGGGTTTACCCTCTGCATTCCAAAGCATACTGACATCATAAAGAATGAGATTCCTGGGAGCCCAGATAGTAAGCACAGGCTGTGAGCTTACTGGTACATTTTCCCATTTCTTTTTTTTTTTTTTTTTAAAACTTACAAAATCAAAACAAAACCAAAACCAAAACCAAAACAAACAAAAAGAAAGACCCAAGCAAACAAACCCAAACAAAACTCCAAACCAACTCACCAAAACCCAAACCTTTTAATATTTTTTTTTTTTTAATGTTGGGAAACTGGAAAACTCTTCAGAGCTTATTTAGAACTTGAAAACGATCTGACCTCAGTCTCCTACTACAGATGTGTCTAGACTAGAACTTAGCCTCCTGTTGCAGCTTGCATTTATTAGCTGTTTGCCAGTTAGCTGGTAGAGTTGGTTGAGACATTTGCAATTGTAAAAAAAAAGCTAATCTAAACATTCCAAGAAGATGTGCTGCAGCAGTCAGACGCTTGTGGGCTACCTTCGGCTGCGCACTCAGGTAGCTCACAAACGTTTGCCTCGTGGAATGAGTGCTCATGCACCGTTTAGAGTTTTGTTTATAAGCACGTTAACCAGCTCGAGGCAATTGGTGACCCATAAGCTGGGCTACACATCCAAATCTGTGTAAT
Source organism: Psilopogon haemacephalus (assembly GCA_013396835.1). Taxonomy (NCBI): domain Eukaryota; kingdom Metazoa; phylum Chordata; class Aves; order Piciformes; family Megalaimidae; genus Psilopogon; species Psilopogon haemacephalus. Next base: position 169,514 of record VWZI01005231.1, read on the forward strand.
ACCCCTGTATTCTGATTTCAAATTGAATTAAGAAAATTGGTTAGTATAGGCTTAGTGAAGCGGTCACAGCGGTGATGAATGGGAGATGTACACACCACTTCACTCAGAAACATGTGTTTGGAGGATTCCATGGGCAGAGGGAGAGCAGCCTTCCAGAGAGAAACTAGGAAATTAGCTGCTTGCTGGAAAATCAAGAAGAGGAATAGAATGCAAACCTTCCCAACTGTGTAGAGCAAATGCCTACTGTAACTTAGTGGTTTGAAGGAAATCAAGAAGAGGAATAGAACGCAAACCTTCCCAACAGTGTACAGCAAATGCCTACTGTAACTTAGTGGTCTAAAGAAAATCAAGAAGAGGAATAGAATGCAAACCTTCCCAACAGTGTACAGAAAATGCCTACTGTAACTTAGTGGTCTGAAGAAAATCAAGAAGAGGAATAGAATGCAAACCTTCCCAACAGTGTAGAGCAAATGCCTACTGTAACTTAGTGGTCTAAAGAAAATCAAGAAGAGGAATAGAATGCAAACCTTCCCAACAGCTTAGTGGTCTGAAGAAGTAGGTTTTAAAATGGTATAACATTTTCACAGGAAGAAAGCAATTTGCCCTAGCAGACTGTTTTGTTTAATGAGAAAATCATAACAGGAATCAATGTCTCAGTGTAAAAATAACCATCCATTATTTTTTCTACAAGAAACTGAGGAGAACCATAGGGCTGGGCATAGTTTGGACTTTGGGCATAGTTGTGATGACAGTGCATGATCGACGCATTTCAAGATGGTATAGCTTGATTATAGAATGACATTTCTTTACTCCATTGACATCTAACAAATATTCCAGAGTAAAAGTAGCAGGCAGACATAGCTGGTACTGGTAGAATAGAATAGAATAGAATAGAATAGAATAGAATAGAATAGAATAGAATAGAATAGAATAGAATAGAATAGAATAGAATAGAATAGGCCAGGTTGGAAGAGACCTCCAAGATCATCCAGCCCAACCTATCATCCAGCCCTAGCCAATGGCACTGAGTGCTCCATCCAGTCTTTTCTTGAATACCTCCAGGGATGGTGAATCCACCACCTCCCTGGGCAGCCCATTCCAATGTCAAATCACTCTTTCTGTGAAGAACTTCTTCCTAACATCCACCCTATACCTCCCCTGGTACAACTTGAGACTGTGTCCCCTTGTTCTGTTGCTGGTTGCCTGAGAGAAGAGACCAACCCCCACCTGGCTACAACCTCCCTTCAGGTAGTTGTAGAGAGCCATGAGGTCTGCCCTGAGCCTCCTCCTCTCCAGGCTAAACAACTCCAGCTCCCTCAGCCTCATACTGCTCCAATAAATGTTTATATTGAGCATCCTCAGCTATTTGCTTTCATCTATAGAGAACAATTAGAGGATAAGCCATTAAGAAGGGCATATGAGGTAATAAATGGTTTTCACAGATGCTTCAGCACCAAAGGAAAGTGACAATATTTGATGACTACAGCCATTGGAATCAGTCTCTTCCTACCATAGGCATTGCCATTGTTATATAACAAGTCACAGGATGATTTACAAGGTGAAGAGAAGAAAAGTGTTTTTTCTTTACCTGATGAGATTTTGAAAGTTTCATGCCAAAGTCAGCTCGAAGGCAAAACTCAATTTTATACCTCAGTAATATAAATTCTGAGACACTATATGAGTGATGTGGGAGCTGAAGCATTCAATGGGGACCCGAAGAGCTGAGAAGAACCAGTGGGATAAGATGTGATGTTTAATTATGAAAGTCAAATTAGGATAATCTCTCCCCCTCACAATAATACCTCCCTGCACCCAAGTTGGTGTGGTCTCATTTGCAGAGGAAAAGACTGTAACCTGTCCTGTATAGCCTTGTGCCCCACAGCAATGGGGTAGTGGCTCCAACCAATGTGAGACTGTGGCCAAAGAGGAAACCTAGGGTGTGGGTACCCTTGCCTTTGTTTGCACCCTTCAATTTCAGTTTGGCCATTGCCCTATAAGCTACAACTTTCCCTTTCCTTTTCTTCTCACAGTTTCTGGGGAAAGGAAAATAAGTTTTGACATCTTGGAAAAATGAGGAACATCATTATCTAGGACAATGAGAGGAGAGCTAGGAGAAGAGGGCAGCCTCTCTGCTCTCTACCTCTAGCACTGGTAGATGATGGAGGCAGCATCAAGAGGGGGTTTGACAGGGAAGTACAACCACTGGGCAAGCACCAGCCTTAGGCAGATGACTCCTTGTCCGGGTAGGGCACACAATCCTGTACACTCCTCTGTCCTGGGCTGCATTAAGAGCAGCTCGGCCATCAGGACAAGGGAGGTGATTCTCCCTCTTTACTCTGCTCTCATCAGACCCCACCTGGAGTACTGTGTGTAGTTCTGGAGCCCCCAGCACAAGAAGGACATGGAACTGTTGGAGCAAGTCCAGAGGAGGGCCATGAAGATGCTCAGAGGGCTGGAGCAGTTCTGCTATGAGGACAGGCTACAAGAGTTGGGGCTTTTCAGCCTGGAGAAGAGAAGGCTTTGAGGAGACCTTATAGTAGCCTTCCAATATCTGAAGGGGGCCTACAGGAGGGCTGAGAAGGGACTATTGACAAGACCTTGTAATGGCAGGATGAGTGGTAATGGGTTTCAACTGGCAGAGGAAAGATTTAAACAGGATTTTAAGAGGAAGTTCTTCACAGTGAAGGTGGCGAGACATTGAAACGGGTTGCCTAGGGAGGTTGTGGCTGCTCCCTCGTGGCTGCTCCCTCCCTGGAGGTGTTCAAGGCCAGGCTGGACAAGGCCAACCTGGATGTTCTAGTGAGAGGTGTCCCTGCCTATGGTGGGGGGTTGGAACTGGATGATCTTTGAGGTGCCTTCCAATCTAAACCATTCTATGATCCTATGATTCTGTGCCTGCATCCCGATCCTGCACCGTAACCTTGCTTTCTCAGAAATAATTACCCAAAGACAGAGCTAAAATCAATTAGCTGATCAAGGGAGTGACCTGTGTGGAAACTCAGTGATGTATCTGAACTTCAACTATGTCAATAAAAGCTTCAGTCACAGCACAGGCTGAGCCAAGAGTGAGGTATGTTTTCCCATAACTTCACGCGTAGCCAATTCCTTAAAATTGAACATCCATGTTCAACTCACTTTAGGGCGTAGTCTTTTCCACTCTGACTACATATTTCTATGGTAACTACTCTTAGCAGACACTTGTGTGTGTATGTGTGTGCACGTAAATAAACAGATAAGGTACGAGCAAGTGGTGCTAAAAACTGCGTCAGCTCCTCCGTTACGGTGCAGACCTCTCTCGTTGCCTGGTGCCAGCACCGTTCTCCCTGCAGGTCTGTAGAGTCACACAGAGAGGAGCACACAGGATGTTAGGGGTTGGAAGAGACCCAAGGAGATCATCGAGTCCAACCCCCCTGCCAGAGCAGGACCAGACAATCTAGCACAGATCACAGAGGAACACATCCAGACAGGCCTTGAAAGTCTCCAGAGAAGGAGACTCCACAACCTCTCTGGGGAGTTTTTTTCCAGTGCTCTGGGACCCTTTCAGTAAAGAAGTTCCCCCTTGTGTTGAGGTGGAACCTTTTGTGCTCCAACTTACACCTATTGCTCCTTATCCTATCACATTTATTACTAATATACTAATAAACATTTATTAAATCCCCTCTCAGTCTTCTCCAGACTAAAATGTCCCAGGTCCCTCAGCCTCAGCCTCTCCTCAAATGACATGCCCTCCAGTCCCCTAATCAACCTTGTAGCCCTCCATTGGACCTTCTCCAGCAGATCCCTGTTCCTCTTAACCTGGGGAGCCCAAAATTGAATACAGTATTCAAGATGGGATCTCACCAGGGAAGAGTAGAGGGGGAGGAGAACCTCCCTTGATCTGCTGGACACACTCTTCTTAATAGACCCCAGGATCCCATTGGCCTTCTTGGCCACAAGGGCACATTTCAGCCCCATGGATGTTATCCACCAGCACTCCCAGGTGCCTCTCCATAGGGCTGCTCTCCAGCAGATCACCTCCCAGCCTGTACTGCTGCAGTTTATTATTTCTTCCCAGGCACAGGACTCTGCACTCATCCTTGTTGAACCTCATTTGGTTCCTCTGTGCCCATCTCTCCAGTCTGTCCAGGTCCAGCTGGATGGCCCTACAGCCTTCAGCTGTATCAGCCAAGCCTCCCAGTTTGGTGTCATCAGCAACCTTGCTGAGCAGACACTCTGTCTGCATTTAGCAAAGACCCAGGGCAAAGGTGTTTTTAATTTATTTCTTTTTTTTTTTTTTAATTTGAAGCCTTTATTGTGGTTTACAAGCAGCAGAGTGTTGCTGTGCTGGGCTGGCCAGAAGCAGTTCACCCTCTGTTGCAATGCTGACAGGGAAAACAGGAGCTTCTCCTATCCCTAATGCCCAAACCAGGCAAAGGTTGCACTTCTGGGCAGAGAAAGGTAGTCAATCAGTGTGTTTGCCCTGTGTAATGCAATTAAGGAAGGATTGCTTCCTGATTTGTCAGCTTTTGGAGCTGCTATGTGAATGAGGGCAGTTTTTTTCCTCTTAATATTTTTTAAAAATGGTCACAAAAAAAGATATTTTCACCTGTATTTTCATATCAGTTGGCCCCACAAATCCCCCATCTGAGTGAATAAGGTGGGAGCTGAGCAGTGGAGCCAGGGCACTTCTAATTTTATGAATTATTTTTTTTTTCATTTCTTGGGTAATTTTAAAAACTTTCTTTACTTCTCTAGCTTCACAGTTTCCAAAGCATATCATGGTCTAAGAAGTAACAGGTTCTGTCATGCCTTTAGATGCTAGAAACTTTCTCCTTCCCTCCAAAGTCTGTATCTCGTTAGAATGGGCCTGAGACAAGATCCAAAAAGCATCAGCTTGTATAATGTTGAGGTCGGGCAGAATTTGGCACTTATGTAGGGCTTACATCTCACTGTGAGCACAATCCCATCCCCAGCAGCCCACCTAATCTATTCACCTTTCTGAGATACTTGAGGCACTTTAAGCTGCGGTAGAAAACTTCTTCAGTTCCCTTAATTTCTATAGCTTTTGCCCTGAGGTCTCTTCCTCTTGGCTGAGCTGAACAGGCAGGTAACTGTTTTTCTGCCTGGGGCCATCTATAATTCACAAAGCTGGTGCTCCTCAGCCTTGCTTCCCCCAGAGGGGCATCCTGTGAGATGCAGTGTCAGATTGCATGCCACTCAGCTGAGCTTGGGAGAAAGGCATTGCAGTTTTGGCTGCTTTAATAAAAACACCTCAAACCCACAGATGAAGGCAGATCTCTGCTCTGCATATGGTAATGATTAGAATTCATAGAGGGTATGGAAGACCTGAGTTTAGTTCTTTCTCTTCTTCTTCTTTTCTTCTTCTTCTTCTTCCTCTTCTTCTTTTCCTTCTTATTTTCTTCTTCTTTTCTTCTATTCTTCGTCTTCTTTTCCTTCTTCTTCTTAATTTATTTTCTTCTTCTTCTTCTTCTTTTCCTTCTTCTTCTTTTTCTTCTTCTTCTTCTTGTCTTCTTTTCTTCTTTCTCTTCTTCTTTTCCTTCTTCTTCTTCTTGTCTTCTTTTCTTCTTTCTCTTCTTCTTTTCCTTCTTCTTTTCTTCTTCTTTTCCTTCTTTTCTTCTTCTTTTCCTTCTTCGTCTCTTTTTCTTCTATTCTTCTTCTTCTTCTTCTTCTTCTTCTTCTTCTTCTTCTTCTTCTTCTTCTTCTTCTTCCTCTTCTTCTCCTTCTTCTCCTTCTTCTTCTCCTTCTTCTTCTCCTTCTCCTTCTCCTTCTCCTTCTCCTTCTCCTTCTCCTTCTTCTCCTTCTCCTTCTCCTTCTCCTTCTCCTTCTCCTTCTCCTTCTCCTTCTCCTTCTCCTTCTCCTTCTCCTTCTCCTTCTCCTTCTCCTTCTCCTTCTCCTTCTCCTTCTCCTTCTCCTTCTCCTTCTCCTTCGTCTTCTTCCTTCTTCTTCCTCTTCTTCTCCTTCTTCTCCTTCTCCTTCTCCTACATCTTCTTCCTCTTCTTCTCCTTCTCCTACATCTTCTTCCTCTTCTTCTCCTTCTCCTTCTCCTTCTCCTTCTCCTACATCTTCTTCCTTCTTCTTCTTCCTCTTCTTCTCCTTCTTCTCCTTCTCCTACATCTTCTTCCTTCTTCTTCATGCAGCACATCTCTAGGACTAAATGCACAGGCAGTATTTAGACACAGAGACATAAGACTTTCCATTTCTCAGCTGATTAACTTCACAATTATGCAGCAGGATCAGATTCCTTTCTTCTCTCCTTCTCCTGGCCCTGTGTCTGAAACATAAAGTTTCTGGGTGGACACCAGCTGCAGCGAAACCCCCTCTCCAGCTCCACCCTAATGCAGCTACTCCTGGGGCTGGGATCTTGGTGTGGGAGTCAGGCTCCCTGCCAGCTGGGCAACAAACCCAGCACTGTGGTCCCACTTTCACAGGACCGTAACGCAGCAGGTGGATCCCAGCACCATGGAGTATTGGAGCGAGGCCACTACAGCAGGGGCTGAGCTTTTGGCAGAGGGGGCTGTAGGATGTCACCTGCAGTCAAAGGACACCCAGGCTCTGGCTTTCCGTCGTTTCCAGTCAGCTCACCTCAGCCAAGGAGACGCTGCCTCTGGGCGTACACAGTAGCAGAATGTAGAGATTGAAAGCAAATCTTCAGTGCCTACAGCCTCTCAGGTGCCTAAACAAGTTAGGGTGAAGTTTTCTTTGGCTCAGTGTCCTCTACATAGGTATCTAAATTCTGCAGAAGTTGCACTTTAGATGCTTTGCTGTTTTCTTTGGGTTTTGCCCTCAGCTGTTAGCAGGAGCACAGGTTTGCTCTGGCACACCTTGTAGTAGGACATTGTCGCCTATTGACTACATCCCAGAAACTGGTTCTTTGTTGCCTCTCCTTCCATCCAGGCTCTCATACCTAGTGACAGCAATTACACAACTCTACCTACCATTCTGTCACTGCTCACTTGCAACCAAGCCTGTGAACTCAACTCGTCAGTTGTTTGATCCCATTTAAATCCATATCTGCCAAAATCATTCTCTCACTGGTAAAAACTCCACTTTCTCTCTTAAGCTTCTCCACCCTTCTCACATATATACATATGAGGTTCATCCTTCAGCCTGGATTGTTTGTTTACCTTAACAATGAGCCAAATAAAACTGTCACTCTTCTTTTTGAGGTGCCACTATCCACCCTAGACTGCTGCAGTTTTGGGAGGTAGCTGGGAAGGCCCAAAGGAGTCAACTTGCTTCAGGGTTTGGGTCTGGCATGATACAGGCTACAAACATTGGACTTGTGTGATAACAGTCTGCACATGATTAATGGTAGCTTCCCCCTATGCTTGAGGATCTCTGCAAGCTTTATTTTACCCTAATTAGTTTTCACTCCTCTCTGCTTTCATGGTTGACCTTTTCCATCAAGTCTTAGAGAACAGATGCATCATCTGTGAAACGGAGGTTGTTCAGCCATTATCCCCTATAGCTGTGCTGCTTTCCTCTTCCCCAGGGAAGCAAACCCGATGAAGCAAGCTGTTTTAAGATATTTGCAAGGGAAACTCTGAAATATTTGGCCTTGTTTTTCAGTTTAAGTATTCTGGCACACGGCACAGGCCAATTAAAGCCCCATTTTCATGGGTGTTTTGTAGGCAGTCCTCGTGTAGATGCACAGACAGTGTAAGCCACTGCTTGTCTTAGATATAAGTGCTACACTGTAATAATTACTTATCGTAGGATCATAGAATCAGTCAGGGTTGGAAGGGACCACAAGGATCATCTAGTTCCAAACCCCCTGCCGTGCCCAAGGACAACTTACCCTAGATTAGGCTGGACACAGCCTGCCCTTAAACACCTTCAGGGATGTGGCCCCAACCACCTCCCTGGGCAACCCATTCTAGAGCCTCACCACTCTCATGCTGAAAAACTTCCTCCTCACATCCAATCTGAATCTTCACGCCTCCAGATTTGCTCCATTCCCCCTAGTCCTCTCACTACCTGAGAGCCTAAAAAGTCCCTCCCCAGCTTTTCTGTAGGCCCCCTTCAGATACTGGAAGGCCACCTGGGAGCCTCCTCTTCCCCAAACTGACCAGCCCCAACTCTTCCAGTCTGTCCTCATAGCAAAGTTGCTCCAGCCCTCTGATCTTTCTTGTGGCCCTTCTCTGGACATGCTCCAGCATATCCACATCCCTCCTGTAATAGAGGCTCCACTGCTAGTCCAAAGTAATTCTAAACAAACTCAGATTTTGTTTGCTGGGAGAAATTTAAATTACTGTGATTGTTTGGCAGTTAATTGGAGAATTTGAGTGAGAAATTAGACTATGGGTTGAGAAAGGCAAACACAGTATGTCACTTCACCAGAGTTTTACTGAGAAAGAAAAAAAATTGTTTTTAAGTACTGTAACCAAAACATTAGATATCAGACAGTTTCTGACCACGCTGGGCTGCGACAGCTTCTCTTTGCATGGTCTCCTTTGTCTTTGCCTTGGTAGCTAATTTTCAGTAATTCTACTAACTTCTCTCCTGCTACTAATCCCCCTGGCCGATCTACTTCAGCTTATCTTCAGTATCAGGAGGTGGTGAGATAAGACTGGGGAAGGGGGGAAAGGTGGTAGGGGGTGGTTGGAAGAGTGTTTGAAGGACACTGCCACATGGGAAAAGGCAAACTGAGGCAGTTAATTTAAGCAAGATATTTTCATTGTTGCTGTTTCTGCACTAGTCTTGACAGTTTATGCAGTACTTGGGAAACAACACGAGATCAAGAGGATCTGTAAGGGATTTATGATGAAGATTATTATTATGGTATTATGCCATCAATACATAAGTGCTGTAAAGTGATACAGCACTCCTGGAAACTTCCCATTTGGCAGGGGAACCTTCAGCAGGAGTCAGAGAAATCGTGAAAGAAATTACTGCAGAAAATGTTAGAAAGGATGCAGAGGAGTACAGAAAGAACTGGAGGCTCTGTTCCCAGCTGTCTCCACCTCCATCTGTGATGTTTTCTTACAAAACCTTGTTATGCCTCAGCATACTTGCCTGGGTGTGTTAGGATTTGGTGAAGCCAAACCATGGTAGCCTTTGAGCGACTGTTTTGCAGTTTATATTGCTGTTCTGCCTTTCTGGTAAATACAGTAATTACTCCTTATGATTTCTGTTTGTTCTTGTGAATATAATGATATGTTTTTACAGATAGCTGCAGATTTATATAGAGCCTAAATTACCTAATTAAGAAAAGTAACTTCCTCTGCCCCAAATATCTCAGTACTGAGAGATTTATTCAGGGAAGCAGGCAAAATAAAATCACAGTAGTAGAGAGCTCAGCGTACCTGAGAGATTCAAAATTATGTATACATAAGGTGAAATCATGTTCAGGTATGATTCCATCATCGCTAGGAGAAAAGCAGCCCCATTTAACAGTGGGCAAGAGGGGATGGACATTTTATTCATGCAAAAGAATTACACCTCCCAGAATTTGATCAGGGCAACAAAACATGTTTTACCTTGTGAAAGGCTGTGTAATATCTTTAATAACCACAGGAATGAAGACTTTACTCATCTATTTCATACAGAGCTTCATCTCTTATCAGAGAAGCAACATTGAGAACCAGCCCCCAGGGAAGTGGAATATCCTGATTAATGTCTCTGCTCTGTTTCTTCCCTTCCAGGGCATGGCTCTGTGGGCAGCACCCAGATGTGAAATCAACAAAGAATTCAGTGTCTCCCAAGCAAGCTCTGTATCGTTATAGTAGAACTGCCCCTTGCAAAAGAAATAAGGTATTCCAATAAAAGTGCTGTTTTGTCAGGGTTGCTGTTGGCACAGTGGCACCAGACAGGGATCCTGGCTCTTCACACCCATAACAAGCATCGTTGCAGTGCTGGCAGAAGTCTGCAGTGTGGCTCTGGCTTCAGATGCTGAATGCGACCGAGAATAGCAGTGGGTGGTGCGTTGTGTGGAATACTGAAGAAAAAAAAAAAAAGGTATTTAAATCCAGTGTTTTCCAAAAGTAGCTAAACCCAGAAGGTTATAAATTATTAACCTGTAAGGCAGAAGGTTTAGGAGACTGCCACTTGTGTGTCTTGGAATAGTTTCTGCTACCTTTTTGAGACGGAACAAAACCTTTCATTTAGATATTGCTTTCCAGATGAATTTGCAGCAGCTGCAGTCTTTCTAATCCTTGCAGCGCATTTTTCCTCTAGAAAGAAAGAAAGAGGGAAAGAGAAAGAAATGAAACAGAGAGAGAAGGAAAGGAAGAAAGGAAGGAAGAAAGAAAGACAAAGGAAGAAAGAAAGAAAGAAAGAAAGAAAAAGAAAGAAAGAGAGAGAGAAAGAGAAAGAAAGAAAGAAAGAAAGAAAGAAAGAAAGAAAGAAAGAAAGAAAGAAAGAAAGAAAGAAAGAGAGAGAAAGGAAGGAAGAAAGGAGGGAACAAAGAAAAGGAAGAAAGGAAGAAAGAAAGAGAAAGGAAGGAAGGAGGGAACAAAGAAAAGGAAGAAAGGAAGAAAGGAAGAAAGAAAGAGAAAGAGAAAGGAAGGAAGAGGGAACAAAGAAAAGGAAGAAAGAAAGAGAAAGGAAGGAAGAGGGAACAAAGAAAAGGAAGAAAGGAAGAAAGAAGGAAAGAGAAAGAAAGAAACAGAAAGAGAAAGAATGAAAGAAAGAAAAGAAAGAAAGAAAAAGAGAGAAAGAAAGAGAGAGAGGAAGGAAGGAAGGAAGGAAGGAAGGAAGGAAGGAAGGAAGGAAGGAAGGAAGGAAGGAAGAAAGAAA
>VWZI01005232.1:0-10457 GCA_013396835.1 Psilopogon haemacephalus
CTGGCGCTTCAAAATGGCTGCTCTGCTGCCTGCTGCGAGCTTAAAATGCTTATGGAGTTGAAGCTCATCATAATTGTGAGTGTATTCCCTTAAGCATGGTATTTTGCCTGTGCTTTTTGAATGAATCAGTGGCATGGAGCAGTTCAGGTATTAACTTTCTGGTATATAAAACCCTGGAAGGCCAGGGTTTTAAGGTCAGGCTGGGTGTGGCTCTGTGCAGCCTGATCTAGTGTAAGGTGATCTTGCCCATGGCAGGGGACTTGGAACTGGATGGTCTCTGAGGTCCCTTCCAACCCTGACAGTTTTGTGATTCTACTCTTTTCTGTATGTTTTTTTTGCCAGCAATGTGCTCTGCTGATGAGGAGGGCCAATGTCAATCTGAGATGTATTAGAAGGGCTGTGGTTAGTAGGTCGAGAGAGGTTCTCCTGCCCCTCATCTCTGCCCCCCAGTTCAAGAGGGACATAAAATTGCTTGAAAAGCCCAGCACAGAGCCAGAGAGATGATTAAGGGAATGAAATATCTCTGTTACAAGGAGAGCCTGATGGAGTTGGGGCTGTGCTGCTTGGAGAAGAGGAGACTGAGAGGTGGCCTCATCAGTGTTTATAAATATGTAAAGAATGAGTGGCAAGAGGATGGAGCCAAGATCTGCTGAGTGATGCCTTATGATAGGACAAGGGACAATGGGTGGAAGCTGAGGCATAGGAAGTTCCATGGAAACAGGAGGATAATTTTTTTCCCTGTGAGGGTGACAGAGCCCTGGAACAGGCTGCCCAGGGAGCATTGTGGAGCTTCCCTCTCTGGAGATATTCAAGAGCTGCCTGGATGTGTTCCTGTGTGATGTGATCTAGGTGATGCTGCTCTGGCAGGGGGCTTGAACTAGATGAGCTTTTGAGGTCTCTTCCACCACTGACATTTTGTTATTCTGTGATCAGCAGACCACAATACCTCTGCTCCTTTGTACAGTAAATGCACTCTGTAATACCTATTATGGTATAGTCAAAGGATAATTTATTGTCAGATAGAAAAATAGGTCAACACTAATGTCACTTGGTGATCAACCCCCTAAGTTTAATAAAACACCTTTCTGTACAGTGCTTGGCGTTTTATTAGGACTACAGTACCTTACAGTACCCAGCTCTAGCGGGAGTGCAATTACTGAGCTGTCAGAGTGATAAGTGGGATTAATGGCAGCCTCGTGCACTTCAGTCTGCAGAGTGCTCAGAGAATAGGAAGACAGTATTATTATAAGAGAAAGACTGGACTGGCATATTCATGGCACCCTCCCCAAGCTCCATTTTAGTCTACGTTACTCACCCTTCCTCTGAGTAGCTGACATTTTTAGCAGCTGTTATTTGTGGACTAGCTCCAGACAATTTGGTAAAGGTGCTTGCTAGCCAGAGTAGGTGCTGCTTATTCTGTTTGCTGCCAATCTAGGCAGTTTTGACATGATTGTTCTGTATATAATGCATGTTAAGTGCGAGGCTTTTGGTCTTGGATACAGACCTGTTGTGTTATAAAGGAAGCCACATTCAGGAAAATGAAAACCAAAACGCCATCATGGAATTGCTGCCTTTTAAAAATACAGAATCACAGAATTAGCCAGGTGTGAAAAGACCTTTGAGATCATTGAGTCCAGCCTATCACCTAACCCTTCTAATTATTAGCTAAACCATGACACTAAGTGCCTTATCCAGCCTCCTTTTAAACACCTCCAGGGATGGTGACTCCACCACCTCCCTGGGCAGCCCATTCCAATGGCCAATCACTCTTTCTGTGAAGAACTTCTTCCTAACATCCAGCCTAAGAGCAGGTCAAGCAGACTGTCAGCCCTGGTAGGCTGGTATACCAACTGAGGATGTCCCTGCTGACTGCAAAGGGACCTGGACTGGACGACCTTTGGAGGTCCCTTCCAACCCAGATCATTCCATCTGTATCTGCAATACTCAGCTAGATGACAGTGAATAGGACGATGAATGATTAATTAATGTTTTACTAAATGTCTTTGCCTTCTCTCTTACTTCACCCTTAATTAAAAAACAAACAAAAAACCTCCAACCCCAAACTAAAATCAACAACAAAAATAAAACCCAAAAATCAATATGTGTGATTGACAAAGTCAGGCCAGTTTTTCATTGCAGTATTTCAGGCATTTAATTCCTTTTAGTGTGCTCTTCACTTCTTTGATGTGCAGTATGTAGGCCTCTGGTAGCTTTCCTGTGTTGGAAAATAATCTATCCTGGTGAGTTCCAAAGTGCCTTTTTGTCTTATCACTAAGTAACAATAAATCAGGTGGGTTTCTATTTTCAATAAATCAGGTGGAACTTCTATTAAGTAGCTATGCTGAGGTTATACATAAACCCCAACTTTCATTTAATTTTATAAAGGCTGCTAAAACCAGTTTACGTATGTTCTTTATGTTAGCAAAACAGGACCGAAAAAAAATCTGGGATATATTCATTAATCCCAAGATAATTGGTAGTGTGGTGTTCAACCTCTATTGATCGTTGATATGTAAACCCCAAAGTGTCAGCAAATACCTTTGTGTTTAATAAAGAACTATTTTAGTTCTTTGGCTAATTTTAACTTTTTTTTTTTTTTTTCTTTTGTTTGTTTGCTCTATTTGCTTATTGCAAATTACATAGACTACCCTGAGGTCTTATTCCTCAGGCATTTGAGCAAGCAAGCAGGCCAGTATCTCCTCATTGAGGACTATGCAGGAACAGGCAATAAATTCTTGCTCCTTAGTATGTTATCATATACAGTTAGGTTTTGTCATTAGGGGTGACAAGAAGAGGATCTTGGGGATTTTAGCTGGCAGCATGCATATCATTGCTGAATTGTTTTTAAAAGTCCGGAGAGAGGAAGACTGAGAGGAGATCCGAGCAATGTTTATCAATATCTGAGGGCTGGGGGTCAGGAAGGAAGCGACAGGGACAGCCTCTGCTCACTTGTGCCCTGGCACAGGACAAGAGGCAAGGCATGGAAACAGGAGGGGGAACTTCTTGCCTGTGAGAGTCTCAAAGCACTGACACAGGCTGCCCAGAGAGGTTGTGGAGTCTTGTTCTCAAGCCTTTCCAGCCCTGTCTGGATGTGTTCCTGTGTGACCTGCGCTAGGTTCTCTGGTCCTGCTCTAGCAAGGAGGTTGGACTGAAAGATCTCCAGAGGTCACTTCCAACCTCTAACATCCTGTGATGTATCACAGGATACTTGTAAAGTTACTTGTAAAGTAACTTAAAAACTTGCCAGGTGTTTTTATTCTTTGCCACATACAGGACAAAGTAATTACTTCCTCAGTGAAAATGTTTTTGTTTTTGTTGTGTAGTTGTCCAGCATCCACAATTTAATTCACAGTGACACTTATAGAGCTTGGTTAATAAATTTGGATTTGCAGCATAGATGTTTGTCAAATACCAAAATGAAATGGTTGGAAGTTTAGCACTGTAAGATTCCAGGGGAAAAAAATATGTCTCTGTAATTAGATATGTGCTTAGACTTGTGTAGTCCATATATTTGTAACTTCATTCTACTGTGAAGTCATAGAATCATAGAATCATCATAGAATGGTTTAGGTTGGAAGAGACCTCGAAGAGCATCCTGTTCCAACTCCCCACCATAGGCAGGGACACCTCCCACTAGCTCAGGACGCTCAAGACCTCATCCAGCCTGGCCTTGAACAACTCCAGGGCGGGAGCAGCCACAATCTCCCTGGGCAACCTGTTCCAGTGTCTTGCCACCCTCACTGTGAAGTCATTGGAATATAACTAGTCAGTGCTGAATGCAAGCCAGTAATGATCAAGTCCTGCACCTAGATTGGCACAATCCCAAATACAAGTCCAGGCTGGGTGGAGAAGGGCTATAGAGCAGCCCTGAGGAAAAGGACCTGGGGGTCTGAGTTGATGAAAAGCTCAACATGAGCTGGCAGTGTGCACATGAAGCCCAGACAGCAACTGTGTCCTGGGCTGCATTAAGAGCAGCTTGGCCAGCAGGGCAAGGGAGGTGATTCTCCACCTTTACTCTGCTCTCATCAGACCCCACCTGAAGTACTATGTGCATTTGTGGAACCCCCAACACAAGAGGGGCATGGAACTGTTGGAGTGAGTCCAGAGGAGGCCATGAAGATGCTTGGAGGGCTGGAGCAGCTCTGCTATGAAGACAGGCTATGAGAGTTGGGGCTTTTCAGCCTGGAGAAGAGAAGGCTTTGAGGAGACCTTGGAGTGACCTTACAGTAACTGAAGTGAGCTACAGGAGGGCTGAGGAGGGACTATTTATGAGCTCCTGTAGTGACAGGACAAAGAGCAATGGGTTTAAACTGGCAGAGGGGAAATTTAGACTAGAAGTTAGGAAAAAGTTCTTTCCAGTGAGGGTGGTGATACACTGACACAGGTTGCCCAGGAAGGTTGTGGCTGCTCCCTCCCTGGAGGTGTTCAAGGCCAAGTTGGATGAGGCTTTGAGTGACCTGTTCGAGTGGGAGGTGCCTATGATGGGAGGTTGGAGCTGGATGATCTTTGAGGTCCCTTCCAACCTAAACCATTCTATGATTCATTCATGTAGTGCTTTGAGATTTTACATGGAAACATTATGGAGATGCTCTGTATTATTCCTTTGTGGCTTATCTTCTACCATATCTTCTACTGAGGTGACCTTATTGTTGCCTTCTAGTATTTTTAGGGGGCCTACAAAAAAGCTGGGGAGGGACTTTTTAGGCTGTCAGGTATTGACAGGACTAGGGGGAATGGAGGAAAGATGAAGATGGGGAGGTTCAGACTGGATGTCAGGAGAAAGTTCTTCAGCATGAGAGTGGTGAGAGCCTGGAATGGGTTCCCCAGGGAGGTGGCTGGGGCCACATTCCTGGAGGTGTTGAAAGTCAGGCTGGAGGCTGGATGAGGGTGTGTCCAGCCTGATCTAGGGTAGGGTGTCTCTGCCCATGGCAGGGGTGTTGGAACTGGATGATCTTTGTGGTCCCTTCCAACCCTGACTGGTTCTATGATTCTATAATAACTTGAAAACCTTATGCCATTGGCAGCATTTGTGTTCTATGTTGACTTTGCAGGTTTTATTTTATTCTTGTAGATGCTTAAAGTGTGCAGATGCTCCCTGTCAGAAGAGTTGCCCGACTAATCTGGACATCAAGTCGTTCATCACAAGCATTGCAAACAAGGTAAAATCATGCTTGGAGTAGTCCAGGGAAGCAGACAGCAGCAGTTGCTTGCAGCTCTGCTAGTGAAGTTGCATTTCAGGGCTTATCTTTGTGAAGTCTTACGAATCCCAGAATTCACAATAGATGATTCCGCTCAACAGTTAGCTACTTTGTAATTATTTTTGCTGCTGTTCTGTGCCTGTTCAGATCATGTATAGTGCAAATCTGTTTCTTCATGACACTTCTGCTATAAAGTTTTCACATTTGATGTTTTCAGATTCAATGGTACTCAAAAATGTGATCATTGTAATGTAATTGTAGAACTGTGCTGCTAATTGAGGTATTGCAGTTACAAACTTTTTCTTTCAATAATGGTATTGTAGTGACAAAATTTTTCTTTCATTAATGGTGGACATTTTTAAAAACATATTATTATAGCATTAAATTTTCTTTGGAGGTGAAGGTGATAATCTCAATGAATGCTTTGTTGTGGCTTATAGTGAGCAACTGTGCTTAATGCAAATGTAGCCAGTCACACAATCCCAGGATGTTAGAGTTTGGAAGGGACCTCTGGAGATCTTCCAATCCAAATTCCCTGCCAGAGCAAGACCACAGAATCTAGCACAGGTCGTGCAGGAACACTTCCAGACAGGGCTCCAGAGAAGGAGACTCCACAACCTCACTGGGCAGCCTGTGCCAGTGGGAACCTTACAGGCAGGAAGTGGAGCCTGTGAGGTGGAGCCTGTGAGGTGGAACTTACTGTGCTGCGTTTTCCATCCCTTGCCTCTTGTCCTGTGCCAGGGCATGAGTGAGAAGAGGCTGTCCCTGTCCCTTCCTTCCTGACCCCCAGCCCTCAGATATTGATAGACATTGCTCAGATCCCCTCTCAGCCTTCTCCTCTCCAGACTAAGCAGCCCCAGGTCTCTCAGCCTTTCCTCATCAGGCAGTGCTGCAGTCCCTTCAGCATCCTTGTAGCCCTCCCTTGGACTCTCTCCAGTAGATTCCTGTCCCTCTTGACCTGGAGAGCCCAGAACTGGATGCAGTATTCCAGACGGGGCCTCACCAGGGCACAGGGAGGAGAACCTCCTTCCATCTGCTGGACAGACTCTGCTTAATGCCTCCCAGGACCCCAGTGGCTTTCTTGTTCAGCAGGGCCCATTACTGTCCCATGCAGAACTTGTATTCCACCAGCACTCCCATGTCCTTCTCCACAGGGCTGCTCTCCAGCAGATCATCTCCCAACCAATACTGGGCCTGTTTATTGTTCCTTCTCAGGTGTAGGACTCTGCACTTATCCCTGTTGAACCTCATCAGGTTCCTCTCTGCCCAGCTCTTAGTCTGTCCAAGTCTGGCTAAATGGTTGCACAGCCTCCAAGTGTCTCAGCCAAGCCTTCCAGCTTTGTCTCGTATTAATGTTATTACAAAAATGTTAATAAATGCTACAGGAATAATCTGTGCTCTCTGGAGATGCTGTACCTTTTACTTCTGTAATAGGCTGTGATACTATGATCGTAATGAAACCTCACATTCTGATTAGTGGTTTGCAAATTACTTTTAAGAGTCAGAAATAGAAATAAATAATACTATCTGTGAAGTTGATATGACAAAATTAATTAAGGTGTCTGGGATAACCAAAAGATGGCCGGATATTGATTGCCCTTTTAGAACTTCTAGAACTTACTCTTTGCCCTATCGTAACTTTTTAGAACTTACTCCTAATGTGCTGCTGAATTCGTTTGTCTGCATGAACCCAGCTAGACTCACAACCTACTGGAGGTGCTACATCAGTTTTCTGGCTTCATTCTATTCTCTGTCATGTCTCACTGACAGATGCAGCTGCAAGGGCCAGGGAAAGTAGAGCTGGAGTGATGGCAGCAGCAGCAGCAGCACTGCTGTGTGTGATTTAACACCTTGCTTTTAGTAAACTGCCTGTTGTACAGAGAACACAATTCAGAACCTTAACAAGAAATGTTAGGGCAAGAGAAGATACTAAGATACCTGTATCAATTATAGTATAACTGTGTGTTGATATGGTTTAGGGCAATTGGCATCATGCCCAGCATCAGCACATATACAATTTTCTTATATATCTGTACCCTGTCACTGCAGCATTTCTTTTCATGATCATAGGCATCTGTTTGCAACCATTACATAGTCTGTGACATAGTGCTGCTTATTACCTCTTCTGGGCATTGTGAAGCAGGAAATCTGAGCAGAGAATCAATCACAGAATGGTCTGTGTTGGAAGGGACCTCCACAGGTCATCCAGGCCCACCACCTCAACTAGATCAGGTTGCCCACAGCCTTGTCGAGCCTCAGAAGTACAAAGCAGCAGTGAAGCTGCCAATCTCTATCTCTTCATTGTGCTGTAGTTTGCTTTAGGTTTCCTAATAATTTTTATGAAAGTATTTTACCAGAATGGTCTTTTCTTATTAAGGATTAGTTATGTTATTACTTTAGGGATGATAGTGATGGGGGAAACAAAAAAAGAAAAAGGGACCATATTATCAAAATATAGAAGCTAGAAATAAGGAACAAGGGAAGAAGAACTGAAGTCAGCAACAGAAGATATCATAAGAAGAACTTATACCAGCAGCAGACTGGACAGATAAATTTGATGGGTCTTCTAGACTCTGATAGCCTGAGAAGTATGATCACAGGATGTTAGAGGTTGAATGAGGACTCTGCAGATTTTCCAGTCCAACTGCTCTGCCAGAGCAGGACCATAGGATCCAGTGCAGGTCGCACAGGAACACATCCAGACAGGGCTGGAAATGCACCGGAGAAGGCGACTCCACAACCTCTCTGGGCAGCATTTGTCAGTGCTCTGGGACCCTTAAAGTTATAGAATCATAGAATGTCAGGACTGGAAGGGACTTCGAAAGATCATCTAGTCCAGCCCCCCTGTCAGAGCAGGATCACCTGGAGCAGATCACACTGGAATGCATCCAGATGGTTCTTGAATATCTCCAGAGAGGGGGACTCCTCAACCTCCGTGGGCAGCCTGTTCTAGTGTTCTGTTGCGGAAAGGAAACAAAACACCTGGACACCGCCGATCCAATATGGATGATAGAAAAGTGCCGATTTTATTGTAACATGCGCGCGCTTATATAGAAGGTGAAATTAAGCATTCATGTTATGCACAAACTACTTCTTGCATTGGCTAAAGCACTTAAGATTAAATTTACATGTGTACACCTACTTGCGGTTTCTGCTTTTTGGCTAGCTTCCTTTTCCCATCGGGACCAACATCCTCCCTAATCGCTTATCAGTTGGCTCGGGGGCTTTCCAGCTTGATCCAAGGACACCCTGCCCTTATTGAACCATTGGTATGCTAAGGGCCCACTCTAAATGGAATGTGCTGTTGTTAAGGCTTTCTCACACCAAGTCCTGCTGCACTAGCAGCCTCCAAATAAGCATCATTCTGCTGGCCCACAAGCTGTACATAGTTGGGGTGACCCCTGCGCTCAAGCCACTCTCCAACATTCTGTCACCCTCACAGTGAAAAAAATTCTTCCTCAGATTCACGTGGAACTTCCTATGCCTCAGTTTCCACCCATTGTCCCTTGTCCTGTCACTGGGCATCACCCCTTTCATATTTATAAGCATGAGTGAGTTCACCCATTAGTTGTCTCTCCTCCAAGCTAAAAAGCCCCAGCTCCTTCAATCTCTCCTCATAAGGAAGATGTTCAACCTCCTTAATCATTTTGTGGCTTTGTGCTGGACTCCCTCAGGCAGTTCCCTGTCCTTCTTGAACTGGTGAGCCCAGAACTGGACACAGAACTCCAGATGTGGCCTCACCAGGGCAGATAAGAGGAGTAGAAGAACCTCCCTCGACCTACTAACCACACCCCTTCTAATCCATCTCAGAATGGCATTGGCCCTCCTGGCCACTAGAGCACACTGCTGGGTCATGGCCATCCTTCCATCCACCAGGACTCGCAAGTGCCTCTCCACTGCACTCCAGCAGGTCAGTCTGCAGCCTATACTGATACATGGGATTGTTCTTTCCTGTGTGCACAACTCTACACTTGCCCCTGTTGAATGTCATTGAATGTCTCCCTGGCCAACTGTCCAGCCTGTCTAAGTCTGTCTGAATAGTAGCACAACTTTCTGGTGCGTGTGGTGATTTTGCAGTTACCTGCCCCCTCCCCGCCTCCCCTTTTGATATAACCCAGGCTAGGACTCAGAATGCTGGAAGTTGATAAATGAAGCTTTATATTTACAGCAATGCACAATATACAAGCAGATATTTACAATGTTTAACAGATATTTACAGATATGTACAATGAAAAGGTAATACAGAAACACCACACCCCTCCCAGAGATCAAAATCCCTAAGAGGGTTTTTTCCAACCACCCCTACCACCTTTCCCGCTTTCCCCAATCTTATCTCACCATTTGTTGATGCAGCAGATAGGCGGAGGTAGATCAGCCAAGAGGATTAGCAGTAGGAAAGAAGTTAGTAGAATTATTGAGAATTAGCTACAAAGGCAGAGACAAAGGAGCCATGCACGGAGAGCAGCTACAGCCCAGAGTGGTCTGAAACCATCTCACTTATCTATATTTGGGTTACAACTCTTAAAACATTTTTTTTTCTTTCTCAGTAAAGCTATGAGTGAAGTGACATAAAGTATTTTCATTTCTCAGCCAATAGTCTAATTTCTCACTCAAATTCTCCAATTACTTCAAACCAGCACAGTTTGGCAGCCACTCCACCCAGCTTGGTGTTGTCAGCAAACTTGCTGACAGTGCACTCCATGCCCTCATCCAGGTCATTAATGAATACATTGAGTAATACTGGTCCCATTACTGACCCCTGAGGAACTCAACTGGTTACAGGACTCCAGCTAGACACTGTCCCATTGACCATGACTCTCTGACTTCTTTCCTTTAACCAGACCACACCACTCAGTTTAGCTAGGAGGATGCTGTGGGAGACTGTGTCAGATGCTTTACTGAAATCAAGGTAAACCACATCCACTGCTCTTCCATCATCTATCCACCTTGTTATGTCCTCTGTATTGGGTTGAGGCTAGCTGCCCCCTCTGAGCCCAAAAAGCCCAATGAAAACTCAAAACGATTTGGAAGTAATAAGGGTAAACTTTAACAACAAGTAAGAAGGAAAGGGATTTTTTACAGCAGGTGGGAGAAAGGGAAACAAGCTTTGGGATATGGGGAATAAGGGAAAAGGGTACAGAGACCAAGGAGAAGGGGGGAAAAGGAAAAAAAATACAACCGCTGCAGGCTGTTGAAGTTCGATTGGCTTTGGAAAACAGGATGCAGGAATCCTATAGCAAAAAGTCTCAGTCCCAGTCT
>VWZI01005233.1:0-33406 GCA_013396835.1 Psilopogon haemacephalus
GATTAATTTCTGGGGTGCTCCGTCATTCTATGCCGGGACAGGAGGACTTGAGCATCTCCCTTATGGAGAGAAACTGAGAGCCCTAGGGCTGTTTAGTCTAGAGAAGAGAAGGCTGAGAGGAGATCTGATCAAGTTCTGTCAGCCCCTGAGGGGCAGGTGGCAAGATGAAGGTGCTGGCTCTGTTTGGTGGTGCTCAGTGACAGGACAAGCTGGAACACAGGAGGCTCCATCTCAGCTCAAGGACACACTTCTTTATAGGGAGGGTACCAGAGCCCCAAAGCAGGCTGCCCAGAGAGGTTCTGGAGTCTCCTTCTCTGGAGACGTTCCAAACCCACCTGGGTGTGTTCCTGTGTGATCTGCCCTAGATGACCCTGCTCTGGAAGGAGGTGTGATTGGATGATCTTTCCAGGTCCATTCCAACCCAAAACATTATGTGACTCTGTGCAGTGTATCAGAGTATGTTGTGGAAGGCCAAAATAGGTCAAATTAGGCCTAAACATGTCCTGGGTTGCCCTGACATGCTTTCTGCAAGACAGGAAAACAAAGGTCTCTGGTGCCTCCATGTCTGTCCAAACTTGTTTACAGGGTGTCTGAGTGTCTTTATACTTGTTTGTGTTCTGCCCTAAAAGGCAAAAGTAAGCTCTGACTTTACCAAATATGGTTAAGCTTGGCAAACTGCCATTCTGATTGGCTGATCTGTGGCCAAAGACTCATTAGACTTGGGCTACACTGATAAAAGTGATGAGCAGGTAAACACAACTTGCTTTTGCCTTAATCTGCTTCTGCCTCACTGCCGTTGTATTCTGCTATGCTCTGCTAAGCTATAAGCTAGCCCTGCTGCATAACAACAAGCCCTGATGCTTTGGGTTTGTCTACCTGGAAACCTGCTGTGCTTCAAGTTTACCAGGAACAGGCCTTAATTGCCTCCACGTGATAGGCCCACTTAGCCTGTGTGACATTGTGCCAAGTCTGCACATCTGCAAGACATCCTGCCTGCCCCCTGCAAGCCTCCCTGCCAAGTCTGGAGCCAAGAGGAATCAGGACCACGTCAGAGACCATCTGCCTTTCTCCCAGCACCCCTGTTTAGAGCCTGGGAACATCAGAAGCCTCAGCAGCTAAGAAGACACCAACAGAACTCCCTGCAAGTGTTTGGATACTGTCTAGAAATTATAGTTAGTCTTGGGAATCCAGAGATTAATATTTGTTAGTAAATACTCAAAGCTTCTTTCACAAAACTCTGTAAAATTCTCTAATTCCAAGTGCCTTCTGCCTAAGCAGAAAGGAGCTTCTCGAGTCCATCTAGTGAAAAAGCAATTATAACTGACTGCATGAACCTCTTTCCAGATCAACTGAGTTTAAGGTTTGTTGTATTGTTGAGAGTTATTTCTTAAATATTCTAGATTCTGTTATTCCTTTGTGTAGTGTTTTCATGACCATGCAGAGAACCTAATATTATTTTAAATTACTGGGTGGGTGGTGAGAGTACAGAATATCAAAATTAATAAACTGTATTCATTTTGAAAAAAAAAACATCTCTCATCATTAATATCACCTGTAACAGAGTCCATATTGCTGATGGCACTCACTGTGCCTGTACACCATGGCATGGAATATCTCACCGAGTGCCTTCCATTCCTTTACTTAACTGATACTTCTAGATGCAGGGCGTTGCTTTTGACTGCTGGACTCAGAGCATCACAACTGCAAGGTCACAATGGTGGTGTGCTGCACATTTCTACATCAGTGGTGGAAGATCACAGAACCTTAGGTGTTGGAATTGACGTCCCGAGATCATCCAGTCCAAGCCTCCTGCCAAGATAGGATCACCCAGGGTAGTTCACACAGGAATGAATCCAGGTGCGTGGATTTGGAAAGTCTCCAGAGAAGGAGACTCCACAAACTCTCTGGGCAGCTTACTTTGGGGCTCTGGCACTCTCACACGAAAGAAGTTTCTCCTCATGTTGAGGTGAAACCTTCTATGTTCCAGTTTGTAGCTGTTGCTCCTTGTCTCATTGCTGCAAAGCACTGAAAGAGATTGGCCCCAGCCACTTGACACTCACCCCTCAGGTATTTGTACACACTGATCAGATCCCCTCTCAGCCTTCTCTTCTCCAGACTAAACAGCCCCAGGGCTCTCAGTCTCTCTCCATAGGGGAGATGCTCAAGTCCTCCAGTCATCCTCGTGTCTCTCTGTCCAGCAGGTCTGTGTCTCTCCTGAACTGGGGAGCCCAGAAATGGACACAGTATTCTAGGTGTGGTCTCACCAAGGAAGAGCAGAGTGGGAGGAGAACCTCCCTGGACCTGCTGGCCACACTTTTCTTGATGCCCCTCAGGCTGCCTTTTGCTCTCTTAGCCACAAGGGCAGATTGCTGCCCATGCAGAACTCGCTGTCCACCAACACTCCAAGGTCTTTCTCCACGGAGCTGCCTTCCAGCAGGACAATCCCTAACCTGTACTGGTGCCTGTTGTTATTCCTCCCCAGAGGCAGTACCCTGCACTTGTCCTTGTTGAACTTCTGTGTTTAATACAGGTTCAGTGCTGGTCTCCCTGTTCTTGGGCAGGCACGCACAGCCTGCCTGTGCTGCAGGCTTCTTCCACACTTCCCAGCTTGAGTGTCTTGTCTTCAACAAGCAGCCACTGCCACTAAAGCTTTGGAAACCAACTTCTTACTGTTCTCTGTCTGTGCTCCTCTCTACAAATATGTATCTGCTTCAGATCTCTTCTGCATCTACACGCTCAACCCCAGCTGCTTGCAGAGTTTTCCAAATGCTATTGTACAGAATTCTCTGGAATTTCACACAAATAAAAACTTAGTTACAAGCCTGCTCTTTTTTTTTTTTTTTTCCCCATCTTGCTCTCAGCCAGCCACCACACACACTGCAGCACCAGCTAATGGAGTTCCTGAGCACTGAGCTGGTTGTGTGACAGCACAGCAGCATTTGTTTAAAACCCTGCATAAGGAAGGCTTAAAAAACACAGTTAACATAGAAAATGCCACCCACAACAGAGGAGAGGAAAAGGAATTTGAATGATCGGAAAATGTGGAGTTCAAGACTGAACACAGACACACAGCACAATGACCACAGAAGCACCATATAGCCTGATTTTCGATCTCTACACCTTTCATAGGTCCAGAACATTGGAATAAAGGTTCTGAACATGAAAGCTCCTCTGGGGGAAAAAAAAAAAATCAGTCAAGTATTGCTGTCCCATCTTACAAATAAATACTACAAGCCTATATCACCTTTTATACAGCTAAGCACTGTAGCTAACATCATCACTTGGAAAGATTGCTAACACAAGTCAGGCTTGGCAGATGGTGTATTCATTTCTACATTTACAAGTGGTGGTGGAGTCAAATCCTCTGTATTTGACAAATAATCATTTGGGAATTGGCAGTCTGTTACCAGAAGCAAGTTATTCTAGAAGTATAGATATTTCGACTTTATTTGCATGAGGGACTTTAATCATAAAATCACTGAGTCACAGAATGGCTTAGGTTGGAATGGAGCTCAGAGCTCATTTGCTCCAACCTCTCCACCATGGGCAGGGACACCTCTCAGCTAGACTCAACTGCTCAAGGCCTCACCCAGCCTGGCCCTCAACACCCCCAGGCAGGAAGCAGCCACAGCCTCCCTCGACAGCCTACTCCAGAGTTTCACCACCGTCCTAATAAAGAACTTCTATCCTCAGCTCCAGTCTAGCCCTGCTCTGCCTCAGCTTCAAAGCCCTCGTCTTGTCTCCCTGATGAGAAGTCCCTCTGCAGCCTTCCTGCAGGATCCCTTCAGCTACTGGCAGGCAGCTCTAATGTCCCCTCAGTGTCTTCTCTTCTCCAGGCTGAATACCCCCAGCTCCCTCAGCCTGTCCTCACAGCAGAGCTGCTCCAGCCTTTGGATCATCTTCATTGCTCTCCTCTGGACTCACACACTATGAACTTTATTAATGCATTGAGAGTCTATAGTCAACACAAAGATGATGCCTGCAAGAACTGCATAGATCCACCGTAATGCTGTGGTGATGAGCTTAAACAAAACTCCAAGATTTTAACATATCTTTTTTATTCTAATGCCACTTAAACCAACATCTTATATAGAGCATGAATTATTTCTTCTGTGTGGAGCTCCTTCCCACAAAGATTGATTGCTTCCATGTACTTCAAAGCATCCAGTTCTGATTGTGCTGTGAACCCCAGATCAGAGGATCACAGGGTGTTAGGGTTGGAAGGGACATCCACAGATCGAGTCCTACCCACCCCTGCCAGACCAGGTCATACAACCTAGCACAGGTTGCACAGGAACACATCCAGATAGGGCTGGAAAGATGCACAGGATCAATAGGTGCTTGAACATCCTGTTTGCTATGGCACAATCTGTCAGATAGCAGCAGATCTGCCCTTGCATGTGGTGCAGACCTCTTGGCACCAAAGCTTCGTCCATAAAGAAAACAGAGGTACTTAGCAGGCTCCAGTGTGCTATATATATACATGGGAGTTTCAACTGCCTGCCAAGAATTTCCTTGCCTGAGTGCAAACCAGTCTTTCTATATTAATATAAAGGATTGTTGCCTTTAAGTCTAAACGTCCAAGATCATTTCAGGGTTTCTCCTTTCCTTTCCAAAGATTCAGAGACAATAGCACCTGCTGCGGTGCCATCGTTTAGCACACTTGAGTGATTTAATACTGTTAGCAAAGCTCATTCCTTATTGCCTCTGATAAACACTGCTCCCAGGAGAGGCTGCAGTGATAAAAATGAAATGCTGTGAACACAGCAGATAGGGGGAGGAGGTGAGGGGCTGTGTACCCTAATGCAGGAGCTGCATTGCTTTGGGTATTGTAAAGGTACTGATCTCAACACATGTATGAGGATTAAACATGCAGCAGCCACCAAGTCAAAATGCAGTGATATAGACACCTAACCACAGCTCCAAAACCAGCACGAGTGGTCCCCAGAAGCTTGAACCAAAGGCTGACAAAGACGTGAACTGCTAATTATTGAGTAACATCATTATTTCCTGTCCAAGAGAAGAAGGAACCACACCACTGTTCAAGTGTTTGAAACTAGACTAACAAAAATGCAGAGCAGTTGTACAAAGAACAGCCTTGGACTGAGGAAGGATGGGATAGATAAACCCACCTGGAGTGCTGTGTCCAGCTCTGGAGCCCTTAGCACAGGAAGGATGTGGACCTGATGGAGAGGATCCAGAGGAGGGCAACAAAGATGATCTGGAACACTTCTGCTATGAGGACATGCTGAGGGAGCTGGGGTTGTGCAGCCTGCAGAAGAGAAGGCTCCAGGCAGACCTAATAGCAGCCTGCCAGGACCTGAAAGGGCCACAAGAAGGCTGCAGAGGTACTGTTTGCAAAGGCCTGCAGGGACAGGATGGCTGCAATGGTTTGAAATGAAAGCAGAGCAGATTGAGATTGGATGTGAGGAACAAATTCTGCACCATGTGGGTGCTGGAACACTGCAACATGTTGCTCAGGGAGGTGGCTCAGGTTCCATCGCTGAAGATACTCAAAGTCAGGCTGGACAAGGCTGTGAGCAACCTGATCTAGCAGAGGATGTCCCTGCTGAGTGCAGGGGAGTTGCCTGGATGAGCTTTGGAGGTCTCTTCCGAATTAAACAATTTTTTAAGCTGAGACAGAACAGGGTTAGACTGGAGCTGAGGAAGAAGTTCTTCAGTGTGAGGGTGGTGAGCCTCTAGAACAGGCTGCCCAGGGAGACTGTGGCTGACTCCTGCCTGGGGGTGTTGAAGGCCAGGCCAGATGAGGCCTCAAGTAGCTGAGACTAGTTGAGAGGTGTCCCTGCCCATGGTGGGGAGGTCAGAGCAGACAAGCTCTGAGATCCCTTCCAACCTGAGCCCTTCAAGCATTCTGTTTTCCCCATCTCTCCTCAATTCCTTTAACAAGAAATGACTTTTGCCTGCCATGTACTAGCAAAAAAAACCCCCAAAACTTACCCCCCAAACCATCATCTCCCTGTCACATGCAGGATTTCTATGTGAGCAGGTTGTGATTTCACATCCTTACAAGATGATGTTTGTGTCTTCTGGACAGAGATCATTTTTGCCAAAGATAAGTTTTGGGTTCATATATGAAACCTCCTTCTGATACTGGTCTTGTACTGTTGCAGGGTAGAAACCAACCCCTCTTCCCTTTCCTGCAAACCTGGAAAAGCCTTTAATCATCTCTCCATCTGCTAATGTAATCTTAATTAGAGCTCTTTGAAACAACAGACAATTTTAAATGCACACATTTGAGCTAATTTCTTTGTTGGAGAAACTCTGTCTTTATGGAGCAAGAGGACAACACAACCTCTCTGTTCTTAGAGATAAAACAAAATAAAGCAAAAAGAAGGCACAAAAAGCAGTCAGTTTCCTGCCAGCACTGAACGCTCCCCTGATCAAACACATCCAATGGAAGTGCTGTCAGTCCACTCCAGTTCCAGCTGCTGCTATCCATCTGTTGGTAGAGTAAAGCACAACTGAAGCGAATCTGCTCTCAGATGCAATCCTCCACATCAAACACCAACAGGCAACACTGCTGCCACCCTGAAGAGTGATTTTTAAGAAGGTAAGAATGGATTTTCCAAAGTATAAAATGATAACATAAAGAAAAGAACAAATTTGCCTTCTTGGTCTGATTGGAACAGTTTCCCATATCATGCTGTAGACAGGATAACCCCACTGCCAAATTCGGAATTGAGGTGACAGGGCGAGTCTCAGCAAGCAGATGCAGCATGGAGTGGGTTGTGAGAACATAAATTCCAGATGCCAAACTAAAGCCCTTTATTCAGAAGGCCATGCTAGGTGCCCAGTTTTCATACCACAGATTCATTGAACGTGAGGGATTGGAAGGGACTTCCAGAGATGACCCAGTCCAACCCTCCTCACAGAGCAGCATCACCCAGGACAGGTCACACAGGAACACATCCAGGCAGGTTCTGAAAGTGTCCAGAGAAGGAGACTCCACAACTCCCCTGGGCAGCCTGCTCCAGGGCTCCATCACCTGCACCGTGATGAAGTCTCTCCTCTTGCACTGCATGAAGGCCTCCCCAGATGCGCAGAGATCCCTTGAGTAAGAACTGTACCTTTTACAACCCCCAGCAAATATGAGGTGCAAGGGAAGCTGGCTGTACCTTATCCAGTTTGTGTAAGCCTTCTGAGGGAGTAAAGAGATGTTCATGAGAGGCAATCCACACATTCACAGAATGTTAGGGGTTGGAAGTGACTTCAAAAGTTCATCCAGTCCAAACACCAAGGCAGAGCAGGATCACTCAGGGTAGATCACACAGGAACACATCCAGGTAGGTTTAGAATATCTCCAGAGAGGGAGATTCCACAAACTCTCTGAGCAGCCTGCTCCCAGGATCTGGCACCCTCACAGTGTCAGAC
Source organism: Psilopogon haemacephalus (assembly GCA_013396835.1). Lineage (NCBI taxonomy): Eukaryota > Metazoa > Chordata > Aves > Piciformes > Megalaimidae > Psilopogon > Psilopogon haemacephalus. The sequence goes on from VWZI01005233.1 coordinate 7,393, forward strand.
TTTTCCCTCATGTTTCCATGGAACTTCCTGTGCTCCAACTTCCACTCATTGCCCCTTGTCCTGTCATGGGCATTACCCAGAAGAGCCTGGCTCTGTCCTCTGGGCAGTCACCCTTTTTAGATATTCATAAACATTGGTGAGGTCTCATCTTTGCTGCTTTACCAAATCTTCTGTTAATGTAGACATATAACTGGGAAAAATCTCCAGACCACTTGCTCCCTGATTTTCCTTGCAGTGTGACAGCTCTCCATACCCTCTTTCATCCCCAGTCACTTGGCCATCTCTGCCTGGGCTGTGTTGTCACATCCAAAAGAGATGCCTCACCCCTAAGCAAAGGCAAGCCTGGCAGAATGCTCTCCGGTGCTACAATATCTTAAAATGGAACATCAACCAAAAACTTCCTTCTTCCTTTCATGGAATCATAGAATGGTTTGAGTTGGAAGGAACCTTGAACCCTGTTGAAGTTCATACAGTCCAACCCCGCTGCAGTGGGCAGGGACATCCCCCACTAGTTCAGGTTGCTCAGAGCCTTATCCAACTGGATCTTGAATGTTTGCAGGGATGGGACTTCTATCACCTCTCTGGGCTGTTCCAGCATTTCACCACTCTCATTTTTAAAAAACAAACAAACAAAAAAACCCCAAAACAACTTCTTTCCTTTATTACCTGAAGACTCTGCTGATTAATTCATACTGTCAAATCCTGAATGCAGGACACTGCATTTTCTTCTTCTCCAGGGATGGGGCCCCAGCCACCTCCCTGGGCAATCTTCCAATATTCCACCATCCTCATGGCACAGAACTTGTTCCTCACATTTAATCTCAATTTGCTCTGCTCTCATTTCAAACCACTGCACTCACCCTATCACCACAGGCCTTTGCAAATAGTCCCTCTGCAGCCTTCTTGTAGCCCCTTTGGGTACTGTCAGGCTGCTATTAGGTCCCTCTGGAGTTTTCTCCAGGCTGCACAACCCCAGCTCCTTCGGCCTGTCCTTGCAGCAGAGATGCTCATTTTCCTTGTCCTTTCTAACACCACCAAAAGCTTTACAGTCCCAATGCTGTTCCCTCCATGCTTCTTCTGAGAGTCCTGTCCTGGCTGCTGAGGTTGATTTAAGGTCAGCACATCGGAGGCACTGCTAAAATGATGAATTATCAGAATCTGTCTCTTCCATGGAAGCTGCTAAATAAAAGACTAGGGAAGGAGAATGAACTTCAGAGAACCAAGCATGGAAAAATGCAAACCTAGCCAACTTCCTCAGCCACTCAAGAACTTGCCTCAGGAAACCCAAGTGTACTGCATCTATACATACTGCAGCATCCCAGATTAAAGAGCCAGCTTGTCCTCTGCTTCCTGACACAGCTTCTTCAAGCTCTAAAGATTGATTTCCCTTTTTTCTCTGCAGAGAGCTGAATTCCTTTCCATGGTGCCTTCTAAAGCCTTAAGCACACACATCACAATTACTGACCCTGCTTTCTGTGAACGACCCCAGTTTATCCCGTGTTTTAATGGCAAACAGCACAAATATTTAAGATACAAAATGCTTTTATTGTGGAATGGTTAGGGCCAGAGCAACGCCCATGCCTCCCACAATCATTTTTTTCTTAACAGTAGCTTATATGCCATTATTATTCATTATTCCACTTGCACACACAATTAAACAAATCCAACAGCTGACTTGCTGACAGAGCACAAAAGCAAGCCTCATGTCTCCCTCGGCTGAATGCTCCTCTAATGGACTCTATTAATCAGCCCTTCAGTCTCAGCCGAAGGCTTTTTGCACTTCGCTGCCTGGCTCAGCCCACCCCTCCCACAAACACAGCACAACCTGCAGCAAGCAGCCCCCTCTGCCACACTGCCTTGCAGCCACCTTGCAGCAGAGAGGCAAAGGAGAGAGGGCTCCAGCTCACACTTCCCACTGCCACAGCATCACCCTGCTGATGACCATGGGCGCAGCACACAGCTCTGCAGAGCAGAACAGAAGGAAAGCAGCCCACAAGGGATGGGACACTGTTCCAGTCCTCTAAGTGTGAACAAGCCAACAGAAGACCGCAGCACTTTAACAGGAGGAGGTTCTTGCACCATGAGGGTGCTAGAACACTGCAACAGGTTGCCCAGGGAGGCAGTCGAGGTTCCATCCCTGGAGATATTCAAGGTCAGACTCAACAGGGCTCTAGAAAACACGATCTAGTGGATCATCAACATCAACACACTTTCAGAAAAATACTGCTTTTGCTCCTGTGATGTGAAGCATGAACCCATCAGAACTGTCCAGAACAGAACAATATTTTCTGTCTGCTGCTCCACTGAACTCCACGAGGTTTTTCTGTTCATTTGCCCCTTCATGTTCATTCAATTCCATTCTCCATGCCAGCTGAGTCTTCAACAAATGTGTTTAAAAGCGTCACATGTCTATCTGACAGCTGCCAGCAGAGTACATTTTCTAACTCCCCCAAACAGCCTCATCATGAACAATACCAATGTGGCACTACCAGGTTCCCAAGTCTCAGCTTTGGGGCACCAGCATAACCTCTCAACTCCAAAAGTAGAGGCCTTCCCACACAAAACTTCTGCCAACCCGGTCTGAGACAAGATGAGGTTTCTTCTGCACTTAAACAAAAGCATCATTACATCATGAAGATGCAAGAAGTGGTGACATTAAGAGCCTGTCCAGGTAAGACCACGTCCAGCACCACTCTTGGGCACTGCAAAAGGGACCTGTGCCTGACCTGATATACCAAGCATCCCAAGGGGAAAACCCGGCTTCTCCCTCCCTCCTGTTCAGCAGCTGAGCACATTCCTCTTTCCATTCACTCCTGCAAGCAGCTGTGAGGCACTGCTGCAAGCATACAGGGTGGGAAACACAGAGAGAACATCTCTGGAAACCTCCAGAGCATGCCAGAGATCCTATCTCCTGCACATGACACCACAACCATGAAAAGTGGGAATCTCTTATTTGGCTGGGCTGCGAGGATTCCATGAAGTGCTTTTCAGGAATGAAAACACAAGTCCCAAACCAAAACAGACAAATAAACACCACACAAAAGGCTTTCTCTTGTCCTCAGCTGTATAGGAGGCAATGAAAATGTAAAGAGAGATCTGCAAAAGGAAATGAGGACTTCAGATTTCCCAGCGTGAACTCAGGGGCTGTAAACTGCCCGAGCTGAGCTGCTGGTGCCCTCCTGTGTTTAAGTGAGATTTTACTACTGTTCTCCTACCAATGCTGCTGGTCCTGAAACTGACGTTATACACAGATCTACTCTCCCTCCCCACCCTAACGATCCTTCAACATTGACAACAACGTAAAAGCATACAAAGAAAGAAACAAATGTGTGGTCTCTTACTTCAGAAACTCCCAGCCAAGCAGAAGATACAAATTCTGTGCTTTTGGAATGCTGAAAGCTTTTCTTTCTGCTACTCTTTTGCTCTCTGTCAACATAGACACAGTCCCTATCTTGCCTACAGAAAACTGGAATGCAGCACGGGGGTGCTTCTGCAGGGTTGTGGTGAGAAATCTGAACAGGAGCTCCTCACTACAAGTGTCCTCCTTCCTTTGACACTGCCAAACGACTCCAGTACAGCTGTCTGGAAAATATCAGGGAGAGTAAATTTGATTAGAGAAAGTAAAGTAGTTAATAAGGGTCTACTACTTTGAGAAACTGGGGGTTATCCATTAAGTGGTCAGCAAACTCCTGCTGCCAAGATGCCAGCTTGGGTGTAAAACACAGCTTTGCCTGACACCAAGCAGGACCTGTTTGGCTCTTGCTATAGTGGCAAGCCAGGCACTGCCTGCAGGAAACAAGCAGAGGAAATCAGCCAGCAAATTCCCATTTCTGGGACACACACATCCACTCCACTAGGCTGACACAGCCCTAACAAAGGAGGACAGTACCTGCATGCTCACACCAAAGCAGCTGCCCTCCATGGCTGCTCACTGTGCACAAAACGTGCTGCTGGCTTGCCAAGCTCTCCCAGGACTACACCCAGCTCATACTCTCAGTTGTTTCTTGCTGGATTAAACTGTCAGGCACTTTCTAGACTACTACTTGAGCAGCTTGATCTGAGGTAATAGCTAAAATGACAAATGCAAAGGGAAGGAGAAGAAAAAGCCCAACATTTATAGACTTCAACCTCCCAAAAAAGGCAGCAACTCCTATCAATTAATAAAGTTGTAATTTTTCTTACCCATCAACAGGGAAAACTCTGGGCATTCAGAGCAGCTAAATCAATGTTGAGAAAACTACTAAGAAGCTCCCCAGAAGCCAGCAGTGCCCTCATGCAGCCCAGAAGGCAATTGTGTGCTAGGCTGCAGCCAGAAGAGTGTGGGCAACAGGGCAAGAGAGGGGATTCTGCCCCTTGGCTCTGCTCTGCTCACCTCCAATCCTGCCTCCAATACTGCTGTGCCTAGTGGAAGAAGAACACAGAGCTGGTGGAGAGTCCAGAAGAGGCCACAAAGATGCTGGGGCACCTCTGCTGTGAGGACAGGCTGAGGGGGATGAGGATGTTCAGCCCAGAGAAAAAGACTCCAGGGAGACCTTAGAGCTGCCTGCCAATAGCTGAAGGGATCCTGTTGTCACATAGCAATACTCTACTCTACTTACAGTCAAAGCAGCCCTAAGCTTTTCTGTTTTTAGGAGGAAGATCACATCTAGCTCCTTGCAGCACAACCACCCTCTCATTTTTAGCATTTAAAAGTCAAAATATGATGATTAACATTGGAAAAAATGTAGATAGCTGAGATGGAAAATGGGCATAATTAGGACATCTGCTTAGGAACTCACAGCAATAGCATTTCTGTTACATATAAAATTATTAAGATCTTATTCAGCTGGAAAAGTTTATGATGATAATCATTCAAATTTGCAAACATTTCACTGTAATCAGGCTGCTCCTATAAACTTGTCCACGCTGTGGCAGCCTAAATTTGTTTCCAAATTCCACAGCCACAGAAAATTAATTTTTCCTGACAGCATCTCATTTGCAAGTGTATACACATAAGGGTGAAATGTTGCCCTTATGATCAGGACTAGTAGGTCTGGAATCCTGCCTCTGCTCAGCAGACCTGCAGCAGTGTCTGATAGCTGAAGGTGATGCCATCTGCAGCTATCAAAACTTCTGGGGCAATTTTTGATAAAAACATTTGGTTAAGTACAGCAATTTTCTGTAGGAACACACAAACTTTATTAAATTCTAATTAATAATTTTCTTTCATTTGCTTGTTTTTCTTTATGCTGAGATGCAATATCTAAACAAAATGAGAAACAGATGCACTCCAAAGCAGTCAGTGCATTGATGATTGGGTTGAGAGCGGATCTGAAGAAAGAGACTTGGGAGTGTCGAGTGTTGAGAAGCTCCCGAGGAGCCAGCAGTGCCCTCATGCAGCCCAGAAGGCAGCTGTGTGCTGGGCTGCAGCCAGAGCAGTGTGGGCAGCAGGGCAGGGGAGGAGATTCTGCCTCTTGGCTCTGCTCTCGAGACCTCACCTCCAACCCTGCGTCCAGTGCTGGTGTCCTCAGCAGAAGGACACAGAGTTGCTGAAGTCCAGAGGAGGTCACAAACATGATCCAAGGGCTGCAACATGTCTGCTATGAGGACAGCCTGAGGGAGCTGGGGTTGTTTGGCCTGGAGAAGACTCCAAGGGAACCTCAGAGCTGCCTGCCAGTACCTGAAGGGATCCTGCAGGAAGGCTGCAGAGGGACTTTTCATCAGGGTGTCTAGAAACAGGACCAGGGGCAATAGCTTGAAGCTGAGGCAAAGCAGGGTTAGTTTGGAGCTGAGAAAGTTCTTCAGATTGCAGCTGGTGAGATTCTGGAACAAGGTGCCCAGGGAGGCTGTGGCTGCCTCCTGCCTGGGGGTGTTGAAGGCCAGGCAGGATGAGGCCTTGAGCAGCTGAGTCTAGTTGAGAGGTGTCCCTGCCCATGGTGGGGAGGTTGGAATAGATGAGCTATGAGCTCCCTTACAGCCTGGTTCTACGACGGCATAGGATGAACCAGGCTGTAAATGGTTTACATTGGTCACTGCACCTTACACACTGAGAAGCAGCTGGCAGTCAGCACTATTGGCAGCTCAGCACTTCTCAGTAACAAAAACTTCACATCTACTTCTACTCTCCACTACTTTGCCATACAGGCAAAACCTCCCAATGAAAATGGTGCCCCAGGAGGGTAGCTTAGGAATTACCTGCCTTCCCAGAATGGTCTTTAGGATAAACTCCCTGTTTGTCTGTGACATACCAATTACAGCTGAACTTCTTTCTTCCCTTTTCCCTTAGCTTTCCCTTCTGTCACCCTGCAGATATGTTTTTAAGCACTTGCACACAGAGCTGCAGCCCAGTGTAGCTGTGTTGCAGAAAGCACACAGGTGAATGAACCCTTCAGAACCTGAACCCTTGCACTGATAGACTCTAAAACCACACGTTGATATTTTTTTTTCTATAGCTCAGCCATAAATTACATTTTGTTCGTATGGATAGCCCTAGGAACATCACTGACAAGGCCTCTCTCAATCCTCCTCAATGCTTCTGCCAGCCAATATCTGTGCTACAGCCTAGGGATTTTTGCTTAAACATTACCACCAGGACACCCCCTTTGTCCTGTTCCATTCACCTCCTTACACACCAGCCAAGAACTTTCTGGAATGCATGCAAGCTGTAAGCTTACCACCAGCAGAAACATTCTCCCAGAACACCCTGCAGTACTGTTTAGCAGAGCAGAGATTGGAGCTTCCTCCTCCTAGGAAGTTCTGCTTCTCTTTCACACAGTATGTGTATAAGGATCCAAGCTCCTCTCAAGCAAAGAAATAGTTCACATCACAACATTGGTACTACACTGAGCAGTACACTTCAGTATCATGTCAGGGACTCATTGCAGTCCTTCTTCAAGTGCCTCCTTTCTTCACTCCTTACCAGGCCTGGACAGGCTGGAGAGGCGGCTGAGGAGAACCTCATGAGGTACAGTAAGGCAAGATGTAAGGTCCTGCACTTAGGTGAGGGCAACTGTAGATGTCAGTCCAGGCTGAGGGGAGATGAGATTGAGAGCAACCCTGCAGAAAAGGACTTGTTGGTGCTGGTAGGTGAGAAGCTGGACAGGAGGCAGCAATGGGCACTTGCAGCCCAGAGGGCCAATGCAGCCTGGGCTGCATCCAGAGCAGTGGGTCCAGAGATGGAAAGTGGGGATTTGCCACTCTGCTCTGGGGACATCTCACCCAGAGTGCTGTCCTGCTTTGGAGCCCTCGACACAGGAAGGGCACAGACCTCATGGAGTGCAAACCTGAGGCCTGAGCATTCACCACAGCAATATAGAGCTGAGGGGGGCTGCTTGTGGGCACAGTAAGGGGAGCCCCTGTGTCTTCCCACCCCTACAGAGGGAACCCTGCCCACAGCCCTGCCACCTTCAGCATTGGAGATCTCTGCATATCATGTTTCTCCCTCCATCTCACACAACACTGCAAACATTTGCTCTGTCCTGCTCTGCAAAGGTTTCTAAACCTCCATGAGGTGTGGGCACTTCCACTTGCATTTGTTTCATGTCAGATCTGTGATGCCTTTATGCACCTACTGGGGATGAATTTAGCAAACCTGCTGGTGTGAAGTACCAGACATTTCTAAGGCAACACAACTTTTTCCCCCACAAAGTCTGTATGTTAAAAACCCATTGCTTCTGCCAAAATCAATACATGAAGGGACAGAAAAGATGGATGATAATTTCAAAACAAAGATGAGTCAACACCATAGTGAAGAAACCCACGATTTTAAGGTCAGACTATTCTCCATCTATGTGCAAACCAGTAATTATGGCCAAAGCATGCTAATAAACTCTTCATGAAGTGGGAATGAGCTACCTTCAATGCTCTGTGGACCAACCACATTCATAGCCTGGTGTGCTGGATATTCTACCCGGGGTCTAGCGATGCCCAACTGCTCCATCACCCCATGGAGCAGCCTCTGAATGTCTGCTTCAGAAACCCTGTCAGGGCTTCTAGGGCTGTGGCTAAACGCTGAGGCAAATCCACATGCCAGCAGAAACACCACGTTGCAAAGCAAGGCTGTTGCCATCCTGGTAGCTGCTTTTAGCCTGTGAAAAAGAAAGTGATTTGATTATAAAGGAGAGCAGGGGGAAAAAGTCTCCTGGGTGCATGTTGTGAATAATTTCTGATCTCACTGCTTCACATCACAGTTTGCTACCATCACTCCACGGGGCTCCGGGCAAACTTGGCTAGTTAAGGACACCCCTGCCTACTGCAGAGGAGGTTGGACTGGATGACCTTTGGAGGTCCCTCCAACCCAGACTACTCTCTGTGATTCTATAGACAGTGGAGAGTCTAAGCCAGCTGAGAAGTGGAAAGGAAGAAACAGGGTGAATAGGCTATTGCCTTCTAAACAAAAACCATTAAGTAGCAAACTGCAGAACCCAATTTTCTGATTTTCATTTGCCCATAGTCTTCATCAGGAGGCAAAGTTTCACTGTTTCGTTCGAATCGAAGATGTGTCTCCTCCCCCCTCCACCCCCGTGTTTGGTAGCTATTTTCTACAGCTCTGGGCTAAAGCCAGGAACGGTGTTTTCCAAGGTCTATTTCTGAACTGCCTAGAAAACGAACGCGTAGGAACTGCTGAACAACCCAGCCTGTATTTCATTGGTACCTCAGGACCTTCCCGCTCCATTATCCATCGCCTTCCCCACCCGAAGCTTCGTTTCCTTGACTCCCGCCGCACAGTGGAGTTTAATGATCAAAAAATCTCCCAAGAGCCCAAACCTAGCGCGACTTGTGCTTGAGAGACTAATTTTAATCAAAACGCTCATTTCTTGACGGCCTCACTCCCATCACAGAATAATTTCAATACACCATTTCCAGCCGCCGGCGCCCCCCGCCCCGGACACTCACAGCTGCCCTATTTTTCCACGCCAGATGGGCAGAGATGTTGTTCCGCTGCACCAACTGCCCCCGCAAAGCACCTGAGAACGTCTCGGAAGCAACAATGGCTGCAAGCCCCAAAGCTGCAAACCTTCCCCGCCCGCCTGTGCGCGGCTCCGCCGCCCGCCAGCGCCCAGCCCCTGCACGCCGAGCCCGGTGCCCAGTGCCCGGTGCCCAGTGCCCGGTGCCCCGCGCCCGCCCCAGCCAGCTCCCCGGGCACGCGTAAGGAGGCTGCCGCCCCGCTCCGTGCCGCTCCTCCGCAGCGGCTCACCGCCGCACTCACCTCCCGCCGCCGGCGCTGCACTACGNCCTGCCTCCCCCCGAGAGCCGGGCCCCGGCAGCCTCACGCAGGTACCTCCCACCAGCTCCGCACTTGCCTCAAGGATTCGTCGGGTTAAGATGCCGACGACGCCTGGGGTTCTCAGCATCACTGACAACAGAATCACTGAGGCTGGGAACGACCTCTGAGATCATCGAGTCCAGCCTATGATCTAACATCATCACATCAGCCACCAAGTGCCACATCCAATCTTTCCTTAAACACCTCCAGGGATGGTGACGCCGCCAACTCCCCGGGCAGCCCATTCCAGTGCCTGATCACCTTTCCGTCAGGAAGCGCTTCCTAATATCCAACCTAACCCTCCCCTGGTGCAGCTTCAGGCCCTGCCTTCTTGTCCTGCCACAAGTTGCCTAGGAGTAGAGCCTGACCCCCACCTGACTACAGCTTCCTTTTAGTTTATGATCTCCCTGTTCAGCTAAACACAAGCATCTAAAGGCAAACTGAAAATTGTCGATGGATGAACAGCTACAAAATTACAATTTTATGTAGTTAGGATTACATCTCTCTGCCTCCTGCAATTTCTCCTCCTGCAATAACACAATCTTTACTTAGGGAATTGCCTAACTGCAGCTTTAGAAAATAGCAACCCGGCAACCATCACTCGCTAAGCACTTGAAGGTCTCCAGGTTCAGCAAATCCACAGGCAACATCTACAGCAGAGCTCAGCAAAAGGACAGCTGGAAAAGGAACTTGTAGAATGGCCAAGTACACTGAACTGACAGCCTTCAGTCTTTTCTAAAGGCAGTCGTGCATAGAACTTGTTGCTGAACCAAACGGGACATTGGAAAAGAACTGTAGAAAAGCTGAGATGATACCCCAGAAACCACAAGAAAAATGAAAAATTGTTCAGAACAAAAACAAAACCCCACCACCCCCCAAACAAACATTCAAAACACTCCCACCCCCCAAAAATAAAAAAGGCAAACCCCAAAAAAACCTGAAAGAAACAAACAAAACCAACCCACCACCCCCCCAAAAAAAACCCAAAACAGCCATCTGTGAAGTTCAGTAGGCTCTGGACTAGCTCTTCTCTAATTTATCATGAGAATCATCATAAAGAAAGGACACAGCTGTTGGAACAACTCCAGAGGGTCACAAAGATGATCCAAGAACTGGAGCACCTCTGCTATGAGGACAGACTGAGGAAGCTGGGGAGGTGGAGCCTGGAGAAGGCTCCTGGTAGACCTAAGAGCAACCTGTCAGGACCTGAAGGGATCCTGGAGGAAGGCTGCAGAGGGACTGTTTACAAAGGCCTGCAGGCACAGGATGAGGACAATGTGTTGAAATGAGAGCAGAGCAGGTTGAGATTGGATGTGAGGAACAAGTTGTGCACCATGAGGGTGGTAGAACACTGGAACAGGTTGCCTAGGGAGGTGGTTGAGGCCCCATCCTTGGAGGTACTCAAGGTCAGGCTCTGAGTTACTGTAATGGCAGCATGGTGTGAGATTTTTTATTATTATTAATATCAAAATTATAAGCAATATGATTTAAACTCACCACATTACCTATTTTTGATCAAGTTCTTTGCACAGTCAAGAAAAACATTACACAGATGATAACAGGAAATCTAGAACACTTAAGAAATAACTAGCAATAATACAAACAGAACTGGAAGATGTGCTTGTGGTTGACTATACTGCTTGCCCACTAGAGGGACTTGAGAGCTCCTTTCTGACTCCAAGTGCCTTCTGCATTAAGCAATTAGAGAATTACTTCAATTACTCACAAAGATGCTTTTGAATATATACTCACAAAAATATAATCTCCAGCTTCCTGGGGTTAACTACAGTTTGCAGATAGTACTCAAATTCTTGAAGGGAGTTCTATCAGTCTTAATAGCCTATCCCCCTCAGACAAGGCAAGTGTCCAGGTAGACAAACCCAAAGTATCAAGGCTTGTTACTATGTAGCAGGCAGAGCATGGCAGGAGGCAACAGCAGTGAGCAATGAGGCAGAAGCAAAACAAGGCATAGCATGTTCTTTACCTGCTCATTTCTTTTTAATCTATGTAGCCTGAGACTAATGGGTCTTTGGTCACAGACTAGCCAATCAGAATGGCAGTTTAGCTAATGTGGTCAAGTTTGGCAAAGTCAGGGCTTACCCTTACCTTTTTAGGACAGAATAAAAACAGGTGTATAAACAGGTGTTTAAAAGTTTGGAAGGAGACTCAAAGGCATCAGGCCTTTGTCTTTCTTTCTTGCCCTTGCTTCCCCCAGCAGGAGAGGGGGAACAGGGAAAACATGTCTGGGCAAGATAGGACATTTTAGGCCTATTTTGGCCTTCCACAACAAGTACTTGATTTAGCAGAGTACATCCCTGCTGACTGCAGTAGAGGGTTGGACTGGATGACCTCTGGAGGTCCCTTCCAACCCAAACCACTCTGATTCTATGGCTGCTGGCAGTTGCTTTGCTGTGCCTTCCTCATCTCAGTGAAAAGATGAAAGCCTTGGTGCCCATATTCAGCTTTCTGAGCCACCACCAGTTAAAGAGGGTAGGAACACCTTGTTGAACATAGGAAGCAGCTTTCTCTTTGGATGGTGGTGAAGAGGGTGGCTGGAGCTTTTCAAATCCTGTTTGCATGCCTTCCTGTAATGGCTGCCCTGGCAGGGAGAGGTTGGCCTCTGATTTTTGGAGGTCCCTACCAACCACTAATATTCTGTGATTCTGTGAAATCACCTCAGAAGATTGCTTAGTGATGTGGTTATGATCATCTCACAGCTGCCTCTCAAGTGTTAGTTCTTAAAAATAATGCAGCAAGAGCAGAGCAGCTCAGTAGTGCTGATGGGGGCAGGAGGTTGCCATCAGATCACTGAACTGAAGCAATTCAGCTGGTACCTCAAGTGGAGAGGTGGAAACAGGCAAGGAAGAGAATGGAAGAACCCAAACTGAAGTCATTATAGAAGAACAGACTCAGAAAAGGGACAAACCCAATGGTTTTATTAAAACCAAAAGTATCCAATGCTTCTGGCTCCTACATTTGGCCAAGAAGCAATTTGCACCTACAGGAAGCTAAGGAACAGTTTTCAAAGGTTTAAATAAATTTACAGCTGATGACAGCCAAACAGTTTCCACTCCAAGAGATGTAAACATTTGCTTGTGCAAATCAACTTTTAACAGGCTATGGCTTCTTACATTCGTGTCTTGCAATGTTCTAAGCATCTAAAACCTGCTTCTGCAACACCTATGCTCCTAAAAATAAGTTAAAAACCATTCTTTCAGAGGAAAACATATAACTGCTCACAACTGAACATGCTTGGTACCTACTAAAGAACACAGTGCTGGGTGAACCTTGAAGACTTTCCTCTTCTGAATCAACATTTATTCTCCTCATGTTCTAATCTAAGGATTCTCCAATCTATGTACACATGAAACTAATTCCAACAAGGATGCTCCAGATTTATTTCCTCAAAGGAAGGAGAGCTGGTGCAAGGTCCAGACTTAAAACTAAGTAGTAAATCAATTTAACTATCACTACTCAGCATCAAGGATTTCCCTTGCATCTGTTTGTAAGTTCAGGATATTCATGCTGCAAAAAAACAAATCTTTTGGGAGATGCACAGTGTTTTGGGAAGCTGAGAGAATCCACACTGAGCTCTAACACAAAGCAGTATGTGGTTTGTTTTAGTTTTCAAATCCTGACTGGCATTTACAAAAGGGTTCAGGAAATTAAGAATGACTCAACATCAATTTGTAAGCCATACAGTTAAATAATAATAAAAAAAAGTAAAGCAAAACAAGAGCTAAGAATTCTATTAAAAAAATAAGATTTCCCAGAGGTTAACCAAGTTCCAAGCAGCCTATTTGGTCCTACAAGTCTACTGGTTTCGCAGCTGGCAGCAGTTTCACTTGGGCTATTGGATTCTTTGGAGAGCCTCTGTAACGACCTCTGGTTTTTCCTGAAGCACTTCTTGTGATTGCAGATTTTTCTGGGGCACCCTCTGGAATATTTGCTTGAGCTCTGAGACTGGATTTGACAAGTTCACGATTGGTTAGGTCTTCCAGAACAGACTTTGAAGGGTGAGCTTTCTGTTCAGTGAGCCCAGTTCCGACAGAACCATCATCACTGGCTGATGGATTGAATGGCCTGCAACACGCTCTGGACATTAAGTCCACTTGCTTATGAGATACAGGTACTTGGTCAGATGAACTTTCACTCCTGAGTGGCAGAGCCAGAGAATTCTTTGAGGGCTTCTCTGCACAAGAGAACAGTGCAGAATCACAACTCCAGGACTTAACAAGTGGTGAACCAACCTTGCTTGCCTTCAGCAAATGAGAGCTTGCAGGTCGCCTGTGAGCCTCCAGCAAGGAATTGATTCTTCTTACAGACTGCCTTACAGGGGTACGCTGGAACTTTAGGGGTGGTTTAGTTTTGCTTGCAGAGGTTGGATCGTTCAGTGAAAGCTTGTTAAACCACTGGATGTGGTCAGAAACCCTCCCAGGGTCAGGAAGAAATGATGTCCTAGCCAGAGTTTTATCAGCATTTTCGGCCTGTGTGTCTTGGTTGCCTGCTTCACTTTGTGCTTGAGGCACCTGCAGAGCAGGAAGCTGTCCCACAACAGGATGTTTGGTGACCTCTTCTTCCAAAAGGCAGCATTTTACCATACAGTTTTCAGCTGTTTGTGGGTGTGCTGATTCTGTTTCCTCTTTTCTTCCTGAGGAATGCAATGCGCTTAAGTTATCTTTTGATGGCCTCATCTCAACAGTCAACTTCTCTTCATTGTCCAGTATGTGAAGCACAGGAAGTTCTGTTGCATGTTTTAGATCTGGTTTTGGGACCTGCAGTTCAATTGCAATAGAAGTTTTGAAGTTTTTCTCCAAAGCATTCACTTTCTCTTTTTTTGACTGTTGTTTATCAGTAGCAGAAGTTTGACCGACTTGGTTTCTGGGTTTTGTGTCTGCTGCAGGTTTAAAAACTTCGACTGACAATTCTGCCTCTGAACTGAGCTTTGTGAGGCATGGACTCTGATTTAATGTTTCACTTGCTCCACTTGAGAAGGAAGATTTGGTATCACTCATCAAATGGTGAAGGCCCCCTTCGGATGCCGAGAAGGCTTCCTTCACTTTCAGCAGTGTTTCTGCAGCTGAATTGCTGTCATTCTCATGAACCAAAAGTTCTACGCTGTTCTCTTGTTTGCTGACAGTTGTGGATTTGAACTCATCTGCAACTAGTGGTGGCTTTCCAAATAGCAAAACAGATTCTGATAAAGCAACTCCCGTTTTGGGGTGTTCTGGCAAAATTCCCTCATTCCTGCTAATCACCTGAGAATCTGTTACAAGAGGACTATTCCATGACATGCGATGAACATTTTCAATGTGGCATTTTGGGGTCAGCAGGTTTTCTTCTGACTTGCTCACATTCTTTGAACCTTAAAAGTAAATAACACAGTATTAAAAAAAACATAGTTGAGGATTTTTAGGATCATTACATGCAAAATTCTGTTAAACACCCCCAGTTATCAAAGCAGCACTGAATTTAAAGATGCCATTACTCCTTTAAGTGGTGTAAAAAGGGTTCTAATATTAAGAACTGAAATCACAACTTCTCTTCCTTAGCTGAAAAAAAGAGAACTGAAATAGACAAAAACAACAAACCAGCCCTCAAACAATTAACTTTGCCCAGGAGCCACTTTTGTCCTACAAGTTGGAAGTGCTTTCAATCAAATGGCTGTCAGGCTGTGCTGCCAGCTAACAAGAGTTGGGCAGGCTGCAGAGCTGGGTGAAGGGCAACCTCATGAAGTTCAGTGAGGACACATGCAGAGTCCTGCACCTTGGCAGCAGTAACAGCAGGCACCAGGACAGACTAGAGGTAATCCTGCTGGAAAGCAGCTCCATGGAGAAAGACCTTGGAGTGCTGGTGGACAGCAAGTTCTGCACGGGACAGCAACATGCTCTACGGCCAAGGCCAATGGCATCCTGAGGAGCATCAAGGAAAGTGTGGTCAGAAGGTCTAGGGAAGTTGTCTTCCCACTCTGTTCTGCCCTGCTGAGACCACACCTGGAATACTGTGTCCAGTTTTGGGTTCCCCAGATCTCCCCAGACCTGCTGGAGAGAGTCCAGTGGAGAGCTGTGATGACAGCTGGGGGACTTGAACATCTCTGCTATGAAGAAAGACTGAGAGCCCTGGGGCTGTTTAGTCTGAAGAGAAGGCTGAGAGGAGAGCTGATCAGGGTCTATCAATATCTGAGGGGTGGGTGTCAGAATGAAGGTGCCAGGCTCTGTTTGGTGGTGTCAAGTGACAGGACAAGGAACAGCAACAAGCTAAAACACAAGAGGCTCCACCTCAACACGAGGAGACACTTCTGTATGGCAAGGGTGGCACAGCCCTGGAGCAAGCTGTCCAGAGAGGTTGTGGAATCTCCTTCTCTGGAGGCTTTCCAAACCCACCTGAAAGCGTTCCTGTGTGGCCTGCCCTAGCAGGGTGTTGGACTCAATCTCTGGAGGTCCCTTCTAACCCCTGACATTCTACGATTCTGTACTTTTACACCTTTATCCCTCAAGGTACTTTTGCTTTAAAACAGGAAGTTCTCCGCATTTAATTTACTGTTAGATACTTACCTTTCTTGGGCAATTTCTCACTGACACATGGGCTGAAGAGGACATCTTTTGCACATTCACTTCTGCTCTCCAAACCTTGTTGACTTGCAAGACGCCTTCCAATATTTTCAGATCTGTTACTGCCTGCACATCCTGGTACAGCATTCTTGGAACAAATAAACAGGTCTTATTTACCTTCACAGAAACTTGTAATTAGGAATCTCATTTACAGAGTAATCTCTAGGAAAAGCCGATGCAAATCAACAACAGCAGCCTCTTCTTGGATCTACGTCTTCCATTGCTTATCTGTAGACCCAGGTGGGAACAACCTGCAGTAAGGTAGGCTCTGAATACAGTGATCCTGTGCATAAACAGTATCTACTTATCACAAGCGCAGTGAGGTGATCCAGCTGGCCGGTAAGCTCTCATCCAGTCAATTTCTCACTCCTCAGCTGGATGAAAGTGAGAATTGGAAGGCAAAAGGAAGGTGGAGGGGGGAATAAAAAATAAAACAAACAAACAAAAAAACCCCAAACAACCAAACAAAAAAAACCACCAAAAGTGGTCCAGAAGCAATCATTAGTGAACAGGTCAATGGTCAGCCAGCCCTGAGGTGGCAGCTTGGAAAATCTACCTCTGTCCCAGTTTTATTGGCGAGTCCAGTTCTGGTTTCCCCAGCAGAAGGAGGACAGAGCTGCTGGAGTGAGCCCAGAGCAGGGCCACAACAATGATCCAAGGGCTGGAGTACCTCTGCTACAAGGACAGGCTGAAGGAGCTGGGGGTCTTCAGCCTGGGGAAGACTCTGGGAGGACATTAGAGCTGCCTGCCAGTACCTGAAGTGATCCTGCAGGAAGGCTGCAGAGGGACTTTTCATCAGGGTGTCTAGAGACAGGACAAGGGCAGTGGTTTGAAGCAGAGGGTGAGCAGGGTTAGAGTGGAGCTGAGGAGGAAGTTCTTCAGTGTGAGAGTGGTGAGACTTTGAAACAGGCTGCCCAGGGAGGCTGTGGCTGCCTCCTGCCTGGGGGTCTTGAAGGCCAGGCTGGATGTGGCCTTAAGCAACTGAGCCTAGTTGAGAGGTATCCCTGCCCATAGTGGGGAGGTTGGAGCAGATGAGCTCTGAGCTCCCTCCCAGTCTTAGCCATTCTGTGATTCTATGGCACATGGATATTTCCCTTGGTCAATTTGTCAGCTGTGCCCTTCCCCAGCCTCTTGCCCCACCCCAGACAAGCTCAGCAGAAGCTGCTCAATTACTGCAATGAAAACAAGCCTTGGGCTTGTAGCACTTCACGGCAGTGTCCAGCATTTCAGGTGCCAGCAGACAGGGTGAGGAGCAGCAGGCTTACCACCTCTCTGCTGCTTTTGCCCAAGCCAAACTTCAGGCGCAGCGACCTACGAACCATCTCCTTGCGGCTGATCTTCGGGGAGAAGCAGCCTGTCTTCCCTGAGTCGGCCCTGCAAGGAGGGACACAAACACCTCCTCAGCTTGGCAGGGCCATGAAAACAGCCCAACATTTAGTTATGGCCATGTCCTCTAGAGCTTTGCTACTTCCTTTGCCTTCTTCCAGGCATTTTTAACAGCCACAGGAGCCTGCTGTGACAGATCTTGCCTTGTCTTGAACTCTGTTTTGCCACACTGGAAGAGCTGGTGAGTTTATAACAACTATAAAAAGGTTACTTTAACTTAAAATTGAAGATGAAAAGGAAAAAAATGAAACACTGAAATTAATCTAAATTATTAAGTATAAAATTATTTACACTTAAAATTGAATATTACAAGGAAAAAATGATTAAGAAGTTAACTATAAAAACATGGTTTTAACTTAAAATTGAAGATTACAAGGAAAAATAATTATTAAAAGGTTATTAACTATAAAAATATTATTTTCACTTAAATTTGACGATTAAAAGGAAACAAAGCACTAAAATTAACTTATACTTTTAACATTAAGCTATAGAAAGATTAAAACTTAAATGGAAAGTTAAAAGGAAAAAAAACCGATTAGCTATAAGAAGATGATTTTAACTTAAATGTGAAGATTAAAAATTAAAACTTAAAAGAATATATATAAAAATATTTTAAAGACAGATTGAGATTTCACTCATCATTAGTCAAAGGGTCTACATTTACCTTCCCAATTTCTCTTTGCTTTCTGAGAGCTAAGGCAGGAGCTAGGAGTTACCTGTATAATTTTTTGCTTGTATGTCTTTTACTTCTCCTGTTCCCTGTTCCAGACAAGTTACTTTCACCAGCAGTCGAAGGAGACAGAGAGGTTTGTGATGACTCCAGAGACACACAAGGGCTTCCTTCAAACTGGACTACAGGAACAACAATAAGAAGTAAAATCATATTTATATGTCCTTAAAATATTAGTGGCTTTTTTCAGATAAAGACTTAACTGTTGATATAATAGAAAATAGGGGTTTTAACAACACAGAATTGTTTACTTCATAGAATGCTTTAGGTTGGAAAGGGAGCTCAGAACTCATCTGCTCCAACCTCCCCACCATGGGCAGGGACACCTCTCAACTAGACTCAGCTGCTCAAGGCATCATCCTGCCTGGCCTTCAACATCCCTATGCAGGAGGCAATCACAACCTCTATGGGCAGCCTGTTCTAGAGTCTCACCACCCTCACACTGAAGAACTTCTTCCTCAGCTCCAGGCTAGCCCTGCTCTGCCTTAGGTCCAAACCATTCCCCCTTGTTCTGTCTCTAGACTCCCTAATGAAAAGTCCCTCTGCAGTCTTCCAGTATTGGAAGGCAGCTCTACGGTCCCCCTGGTGTCTTTTCTTCACTGAGTGCCAGCTTGAAATTAGACATTGACTGCCACTTTCACTAAATATTACATGAAGCTATTGCCTGTAGCATGCATAGACATGGCTGGATTACTATTAATTGTGTACTAACCTCAATTAAGTTTCCACATTGCTATCATCAGATCAGTTCCCCAAATTTAGGGGCTTAATAAGAACAATTATCCTGTCCTGAAATTATTTGCAGCATGTTTCTCCACATACCTAGCCAGAGCAGTTAAAGCAACAATGAAAGAATTGCTGATCTACTAAACTATCAAACAGATGCATGACTGTCTTCAGGCAGTTTGCTGCTCCATAGAAACAAGGATTTTAAGATGAGTATGAAGTGATTTCATAAACAAAAGCAAGCAGTTTTATACAACTGAATTCTGAAAAAAAGACGTTTGGCAAAACAACAAAAAGACATTTCTAGATAGGCTAACTTCAGCTGGCAACACAGTAAGGAACCAAATGAAAAATAAATAGGATTCTAAGGCCAGCTAGTTAAGTATTTAGGAAACAGAAGCAGGATAAAACTTTCAGAAGGTTGGAAGCATAGGTAGTCTTCATGGATTTTTGTGCTGAGACTGGAACACAGGTATAACCTAGGCGATAGAGGGGGACTGAAAAAGGTGAAAGGACATCAGGGTTGCAGATTTGAAAGAGCAAGAGACAGAACAGAAGAGATAGAATTTTGCTTTTGCTCATTGCATGTAATATGACAGTCAGTGATGAAGACAGACTAGCTACCAAGACAGCAGCACTATCAGCTGAAGGTTAGCAATGGCTGCCTAACAAGAACAAAACCCTGTACATTTAAATTGAAAGCCATAAACAACCATTTCCCAGAATGGAAGAGACCTCTAGGCTCATCCAATCCAATCCTTAACCCAGCACTGAAGGGTCAATACTAAACCATGTCCCTAAGCACCAGCTCCAGGTGCTTAAAACACCTCCAGGGATGGTGACTCCAGCACTGTCCTGGACAGACCATTCCAATGTTTGAGAACCCTTTCAGTAAATAAATATTTCCTACTGTCCAGCTGAACGTCCCCTGGTGCAGCTTGAAACCATTTGCTCTGGTCTTGTCACTTGGCACCAAAGAGAAGAGGCTACTCCCTCCTTACTCAAGCAGTAAGAGAAAAAAATGAGGGCACTATACCTGATGCTGGTGTTGAACTGATGTTAAAAATGCTGCTTGGTAACAACTCAAAAGCAAAGTTATGCTTAAAAGATCTTCTCTTCTTGCTGGACAAGCCCTGGGAGCAATCAGTTGGAAGTTTACGCTTGGTACTTGGAGTAAGGACCACAGGAGTCACCGATGAAAAGACTGAAATTGAGAAAACAAAATCTGCAAAAACAGCTTAAAAGGTGAAGTATTTACAAAACCAGAGTTTTGTCTCTTTCTTTTCAAACTCTGAAATAAACAGTGTTATAAAAGCTTAGAGACAGTGCATGCATCTTGAACAGGCAAAGCAGTCAGGACAGCTTAGATTTTGGCTATTTTGTTATTTCTTTTCAAGCCAGCATACCAAACAGAAAATCCATACCCAGGGGAAGAAATGTAGTCATCTTCTGTAAGTTTGAGAAAGTAAGAGTGAAAGAATTCCAGTCCTGGCAAATTCATTCCCAAGATGACAAAATGTTGCAGCACTGCACTGAAACCTTAGTGTGCATTAGGTCAAAAGCTCAAGTTCAGGTGAGCAATCCTCAAAGCACACAGCCCACTGCTGCGGGGCTGGAGCTGCTCTAAGCACCGCAGGAAATGCAGTATCCTCAATAAATCTGTATCTATATGCACAGCAGGAAACAGTTGCATTTAATAACTTAAGTTTTAAGGCTTAGAATATAGCTGCCAAATCCTGAAGATACTGCATGGACTTTATTGAGTACAAACGCACTGATACCTACCGCTTCTGTCTCGGTGAGGTGTAGTGGAGGGGGTTCTGTTAGATTTAATTTTATGCAATGCTCCACTAACAAAATCTGAAATGCAAGACACACCGAGCAGTCAAAGTTCAAGGTGAGCTTTGTATTGCTCTATTTGCAACTCCACTTCAACTCGTATTAAAGAAACTGAACAAAGCTCCATTTAAAAAGTTGTGCTTCTCACTAACTTTTTTTCTGTTGCTTTCACAGAAACTGAGAAATTGCTTGAGTAATTACTTCTCTTTTTTTCATTTTTCCTTTAAAAAAAATAAATTCATAGATTCATAGAATAGTTGAGATTGGAATCTTCTTATTGAAGATCATCCAGTTCAACCCCCCCAACACAGGCAGGGACATCATCCACTGGACCAGGTCACTTAAGGTTTCATCCAATGTGGCCTTGAACACATAAAGGGAGGGGGCATCTACAACCTCCCCAGGCAACCTGCTCCAGTGTCTCAACACCCTGACTGTAAAGAATTTCTTCCTAGTCTCCAGACTAAGTTTGCCCTCCTCATGCTTCAATTCATTCCCTCTCATCCTGTCACTATGAAGATTAGGCTGGACACCTCCAGCTTCCTCAGCCTGAGAAGACTCTGGGGGCACCTTAGATCTGCCTGCCAGTACTTGAAGGGATCCTGCAGGAAGACTGCAGAGACTTTTCATCAGGGTGCCTAGAGACAGGGCAAGGGGGAATAGTTTGTAGCTGAGACAGAGCAGGCTTAGACTGGAGCTGAGGAAGAAGTTCTTCAAAATAGAATCACAGAATGGTTTAGGTTGGAAGGGACCTTAACGATCATCTAGTTCCTAACCCCCAGCATAGGCAGGGACACCAACCACCAGAACAGATCACTCAAGGTGCCATCCAACCTAACCTTGAACACTTCCAGGGAGGGAGCATCCACAACCTCCCTGGGCAGTGTGAGGGTATTGAGACTCTGGAACAGGCTGCCCAGGGAGGCTGTGGCTGCCTCCTGCCTGGGGGTGTTGAAGGCCAAACTGATTGAGGCCTTGAGCAGCTGAGTCTAGTTGAGAGGTATCCCAGCCCATGCTGGGGAGGTTGGGATCTCTGAGCTTCCCTCCAACTTGAGCCATTCTGTAATTCCAAACTGTGACAGGGCACACAGTAACCCATAATACACTTGAACACACAAATTACTGTAAATCACAGCACACATACAAGCACACTGTCTATATCCCTGCCTTCTCATGCCCAGACTTAAAGTATGCAAGATTTTTGAGTGTCCAAATATAAGTTCAAAACTAGCAAAAAAAAAAAAAAAAATCTTTATCAGTGTTCTGCAACAGGATCTGAAGTTTACTCAGCAAAAGTCTGGCTTCCCAAAAGCTGAACACAAAAGAGCTTCTTTGGTAAACAGTAAGCAATCAACTCATGACAATCAACTCAGAGTACAGCTAGAATAAACTGCTGTGACTTATTGAAGCCTTAAGGATTATGCAGATCAAGCCTGACAAATTTTACAGGCATCAGCACACCTGAAGCCTCAAAATAATTCTATTTGAGTTCTCAGAACTTTCACACAATAGATCTACCTCCAACACTTCTGTGCCTCCTCTTCCTGCTTTCACTGGGAGATTCATTCTCACTGTCTTCATGGCTCCACAGAGAGGGAGTAGATTGAAAGGCATCGACACCTAACATTGCAGGAATCTTTTCCAAGATAAAGTCTGGTACTTGTCCTAAATTAGTTAAGAAAAAATAATTTTTAAAGTTGTAAAGAAAAGCTGCATTCAAGTACATGAAGCAAGAAATTTGGGTAGATGTTGATCATCTTACCAATTTCTGCTGCATGCTCAATGAGTGTCTGCACCACAGCAGCTTGCAAGCGGATCTTTTTCTCTGTGCCAGCTGACATCTTCTCATTCTCATTGGAGTGAAAGAGGTTGGGAGCAAAAATCACTGCCAGGTTACTGCTATCCATTCTATTTTCACTGGATCTTTACAAGAAAAAAAAAAATCAACATTAATTATAAGGACATAGGCAGTGGAGAGAGAGAAGAAATAATCAAGTACAGTTGGAGAACCAAAAAGTAACCATTTACTGGAGTGAGTGGTCACATGTCTCATAATCAGGAGGTTATAGTTTGTGTTCCTCAAAACTGGCTGAGGTCTATCAGTTAATTATGCTAATTTAATCAGTCACTCCTTTTGGTTTTTGAAGAAGAGTGAAGAACATAGGCATGAAAGAATGAAACAAAGTCAAGTCTCCTGCAAAAAAAGAAAATACTTTGTCTCGACTGAATTCTAGTGAGCAACTGCAGGTAAGAAAGCTTAATGCCACAAACCAGTCACAAAATTACAGCACCGGCCTGAAAAGAAAAGTCATTCAAGGATTGAGAGCTGTTGACAAGCTCTCCTTACACTGACCTCAAGGACACAGTTCTCAGGAAGTTGAAAAAGTATCTCAAAGCTTCAATGGTCCTGTCTGCCATCAAGCACGACAACAACATAGTTGCAGTTTTCTTCTCATTTCCCAGCTGCTGAGCTTTGAAAAGGCCTTCCTGCAGATGAGGTGGCAGGACGGGTTCTGGTAGCTCTCTAAAGAACTGTTTAAGAAGCCCTGCAACATCACATGGCAGTGCAGCTGACAGGCAGTTTTCACCTTGATCCAGTTTACTCTGAAATAGTCCACAAGAAACATGGCTTTAAGATACAATCAGATTCCAAAGTTAGGCACTAATCCTCTAGCCCCTACCAGAACAGTCACATCACTCTCACTTTGAGTTTCAGCTTTGTCACATCCTACCAAACTCTAGTATCTACACAAGACACAATGTTGCTCTCATTTAGAGGTCTCCCGAGTCTCCATCTGGGAGAACATTGCTAAATGAGTCCTCACAATATCCTGTGTCAGCAATTGCTAACAAGTTTGTTCAGCCACAAGTGTATTCTCACCACCTGAAAAGCTGATAAACTTCCAGAAAACAAAAACAAACAGCAAAGTTCAGCAGTTTCTGGACTAGATCTCCTCTAATTCATCTTAAGGATCATCATAAATCATGGTAAGTGCCCAGAGCTGTTGGAGCAAGTCCAGAGGAGGCCACAAAGATGTTCCTAGGGCTAGAACACCTCTGCTGCGAGGACAGGCTGAGGCAGCTGGCAGAGTGCAGTCCAGAGGAGATTCCAAGAGAACTTTAAAGATGCCTTCCAGTGCCTGAAGGGATCCTGCAGGAAGGCTGCAGAAGTACCTTTCATCAGGAGGTTTAGAGACAGGACAAGGGGGAATGGTTTGAAGCTGAGGCAGAGCATGGTTAGTCTGGGGCTGAGGCAGAAGTTCTTCAGCAGGAGGGTGGTGAGACTCTGGAACAGGCTGCCCAGGGAGGCTGTGGCTGCCTCCTCCCTGGGAGTGTTGAAGGCCAGGCTGGATGAGACCTTGAGCAGCTGAGTCTAGTTGAGAGGAGCTCTGAGGTCCCTTTCAAACTGATTCATTCTGTGATTCTAATTTCTGAAGCAGGTAATGTTACCAATCTACTTCTGATATTAAAACTCAAATATGACTGAAGAGCCTCCAAAACCTAAACCACACAGATGAAGTGAAATGTAGATCAAAAACAAACAGGATTTAGACAATACCTTTAAAGCCTTTAAACGAACAAGAGATCCAGACTTCCTGAAGAGTCCCTCGGTGTGAACATGGTCTTCCAAATATTCACAAGTATCAACAAGAAAGCTGAGGAGAGAGCAGTAACACACTTGTGGCACTCAGAATAAACCTTGGGGGGGTTATTCAAGAAGAACTGTGTTGTGATAAAGAGATAAAGCTTTATATAGATGAATTCTCCCCAGTGACAAGAGGTATAAGGAAACAGAAGTGAATGGTAGCTGTGGTTTTGAACACCCCATCTAACTTCTGCTTCCCAGCTGAAACTGTTCTTATAGCCCCATAAGCTTTAGGAGGCCTGGAATAAAAATCCTGTTCTTCTGACAAAAGCTCAATGCTATAAAGACAGCAAAGTAAGAATAAATCTAAACACACAGCATTAATTTACCTTGGGATATAGCCATACTCTGGTACAAGTGATTGTGGCAATGCATGGAAACAAGCTCCAAAGATCTTACCCTAAAATACAAAATTAAATTCCTGTTATTCAGAAGTTGATAGGATTACCAACTGCATAGGCCAGAAAAGCACCCAATACATCCACAAATACAAACAGAAGGGTAGATAAGACAAAAAACAAAGGCTTTTAGACAAGGCAGATAAGAGGCATTGTCAGGCACTGTCATATCTAGGTATCTGAGCCTATGCAGATTCTAGTTACAGTTAACGCCCTGGATTACTGTGAAAGGATAGAAAGGGTTTCTGCAGCATGCTTTTGGGGTGGAGTAGATGATCTCTAAGGTCATAGACTCATAGAATTGTCAGGGTTGGAAGGGACCTCAAGGATCACCTAGTTCCAATCTCCCTGCCATCGGCAGGGACACCTCATACTAGGTCAGGTTGCCCAGAGCCACATCCAGCCTGGCCTTAAAAACTTCCAGGGATGAGGCTTCCACCACCTTCCTGGGCAACCTGTTCCACTGTTTCACCCCACTCATGTTAAAGAGCTTTTTCCTATCATCCAATCTGAACCAACCCAGTCTAAGCTATTCTATGCTTTGCACTTATTATTTGATAAAGAGTCACTTTTCCTATAAGATCCCCAAATCAGTTAAACAGACTGTTTTGGAAACTTCACCTTACCTTTTCAAATGGACTAAATCTTAGGAACAAAACAAAACATATATCAAATAACTTCTTGTTTAATATTTTTTTCTTCATCTGAAGCACTGAAGAGGATTCAACTCAACAGAACAGTCTAGCAAGTTGTTCTGAACTCTCACATCTAGCATTCTTATTTTAAAAAGTTATAACTGTTGTCCTGTAGGAAGACATGAGAGTATCTGACATATTACAAGACAGTTTCATCAGGCATTACTACTGATTGTTACCTACAGTGAGTTTTTTAAATGCTTATCTGAGGCTACTGTGCAGTTGTTTCAATCATAAACCCCCCCCCACATTCTATCATAATCAATTGTGTTTTTCATTTCTTTGCCCCATCTATTTTCTATTTCTATTTACAGAACAAGCAAGCCAGCTCCTGCCCCAGCCAGAAGACGATTGTGACCACACTTAGCTTGTTATCAGAACACAAACATTTCCTGATTTATAGATGGAATTCAAAGTGCTGCCCATGAGGGGAAATAGTTAATCAATAACTAACTGGTCAGGCCACTTTGGGCCTATCTGTCCTACAGAAAACAAGCACAACATGATAAAGAAAGAGAAGTGACATATATTTGTCACCACATTCCAGGTGGCTACTGAAAGTGCAAAAAGAAAAGTAACTCCAAGATTTAATATCTAGGACTTGATAGTGGTCCAAGATTTAGAAACTGGGAGTCCACTTAATCAGCGTTCTTAAGTTTACTTCAATGCTGTTACCAGCTGGCACCCGTTGAGCTTTCAACAAGAGTCCTGAGACAAAAAAAAAAAAAAAAAAAAAACA